>JADANM010006787.1:974386-989042 GCA_026213755.1 Eurema hecabe | reverse complement strand
TTTTATTTTTTTTAAAGATCCATTCGTTTGTCAGGCACTTGGCATATGGTCTCTTACCCTCAGACGAGCCTCCTCCTCATTGCGCCGTCATTACATACCACCACAGGGTACCAACCTTTTTTGATTAACACTAAGGAACATGATCAATGTAACATGCAGTTATGCGTTGTAAAATTAACATAACTTTTTTAACATCAGATTATTTTCTAACTGTGCCTCGTGGTTCTAGCCAAGATTCTTCAAATATTTCGGATATATAATTTCCAGCTTCGTGGCTTTCAGTAAACTAAAGTTGCCTAGAATATGTAGAGATGAGGAAATAATACGGAATCCCATACGTATATATTATTCTTATTCCTGACGCTAACTCTCAGTCTCACTGCTCAAATGAAATGTCCAAAGATTAAAGTGTCACAATTAGCTGCCGAATCTCGAAATAACGATACCCTTTTACATCCAAGTGTTCAACACGGAAACGTCGCCTGCGCCTATTTCCCGAAAGGCACTTTATTTTGAATATTCTAAGAGGTGAATGCACTCTCATTAAAAACTTATTCAATTTGATATACATTGCTGGGCCAGTGTGTGAGATGTAAACGGCTCGCGTTTAAAAACATCAATGGATGCTGGTATAAGTGCTCGCTTGTAGGTGTTAGAGACGTTGAGCGGATAAGAATTATCGATGATTTAATTAATTAATTAATTTATTTATTTATTAACTATTTTACTGTAATAATATTAGAAATAGATAGAGAATTTTCGTCAATATTTACATTCTATTCTTAAATCTCAAGAGAAACGCTCCATAAAACTTTATAATAGCAAATACGACTATCTATATAATTTTACGACTATCTTTATAATATATAGCCATACTGTAGCCATCCCAGAATAGTAATATTATATTTAATTTATAACTATAACCATAAGGTATGTTTTTTTGCGGTTGTTTGTGTAAATCTCTATTCCTCGTAAGTCGTAATTTTAATTTAAAATTTAATCACACCACAATAATTGTGTAGATTTTAATATCGATATTATTGCGGGCAACACTAGCGCGTGTCACATTACCGGCACGAGCGGCCCTTATTTTTATTTTGTCAAATTGTAGCTGAAATAAGACGGTCGTTCGTAATAAAAATACCATAGTACTGTTATTGCAGCACTGAAATAGACGCGCGTCTTCACGCCACAACATGCGACTCCTACACGTAGATTGAGACGACTCTTTAACGAATTATCTATACTAATATATAAAGCTGAAGAGTGTGTTTGTTTGAACGCGCTAATCTCAGGATCTACAGTTTCGAATTGAAAAATTCTTTTTTTATTGAATTGACCATTTATCGAGGAACGCTTTTAGTCTACATAACATCACGCTGCGACTAATAGGAGCGAAGATATAATGGAAAAAATGGGGAAAATTATTCATCTTTGAGGGCTTCCTTTGCATGCGCTGCGAAAACGGTTGATGACACAAAAATAATATGTATAAAAGAATTATTCCTCTTTAAATGATCTAAAAAAAAGTCCGTGACAGTATATGACTATCTTCTAAGATTGACTCACTATAACATAATAATAGAAATAGATCCGATAGGGACGAAGTCGCGAACAGCTAGTAATTCATATTTGACGTAGCTTTAAGATCTAGATGTAATAATATACAGTATTAGGTATATTTTGTAACGATCATGTTCACATTTCACGTTTCGAATTTGAAAAATTACCCTAAGTAAAAATTACTATTTTGTGAATAGGAAATCGTATGAATGGGTAGGTTATATTGTAGACTGTATAATAAACTTTAGCAAAGTTCCGGGTTATGGGCTGGCGTTTCTCTTAACATTACGTCAGTACGTCCAGCTCGTCTCCCTTCATTTCATTGCAAAAAAAAAAACTGTTTTTTTGTTTGTTTTCTATTGTTTTTTCAACACATAGTCACCTAAGGATTGCATTCCTCTTTCCACAAAGCCTTGCAATTGCATTCTTCTTGAGTCGAGTTTTGTTGCTTTAAGAAAGAGGGAAAAGTATTCTATAAAAATATGTCAGGTCGGGATTTTCTATATTCCGTTTTTATAGCTTTAGTTTTGGCAGGTGAATCTCCTGTTCTGTCGTGAATAAAATTTAGTTAATACACAATTACTACTATAAAGTACTTATCACAGAGAAAAATATTTATCTTACAAAATACTCAATTCAATATAAAAAGAACTAGGTAATAGGTATACCTACGTCTTTAAAATTGCAATGTGATTCATCGTTTGACTCGACATTTTAATTGAATTTTCATAAATATGGTCGGATATTGTGTTTTATGGTCTACGTTTACAATAATATGAATTAATTAGGCTATAATATATTTTTCAAAATATAATCAATAACACGAAAGGGTGGTTTGTACAACGTGGCTTATTTTCAAGAAACATCA
Organism: Eurema hecabe; assembly: GCA_026213755.1. Taxonomy (NCBI): domain Eukaryota; kingdom Metazoa; phylum Arthropoda; class Insecta; order Lepidoptera; family Pieridae; genus Terias; species Terias hecabe. The sequence continues at coordinate 986,611 of JADANM010006787.1, read as the reverse complement.
AGTTATATCTTTTAATTTTCATTTCATTTTTAACTTTAAATTAAACTAAGTCTTCCTTAAAAATACATTATAGACATGTTCTAATTAGAAATCTTTTTTCGTTATAACCTAATTATTTGGCGACTCTATTATTGTTCTCTAATGTACTTAAAGATTGCGCAGTTTCGTCCTTTATTAAGCATAAGCTACGCATATATTTCAATCTCTTCAGAGTTGTCTTTGACTTCAGTTTCAATAACAAATAGAACAAACACAACACTAATAGATAGCCATTAGTGCTCAAATCATCATGTTTCATACTTTCTTTCGACTGTAGCCAAGAATATTCTCATTACATTTACATCCGTCGTTATAACTCAACGAATTTCAACCTTAACATAACTAAAATAAAGTCTCGTTTAGAATATATGTAATATGTCAACTATTAGTAATGCACAGAAGGGAGATATCAAACGTAAGTGCTTATATCGAAAGCCAAAGTTAGAAAATGTCGCCGGGTGAATGACACTAGGGCTATTTCAGAAATCATTATGTACGTACACTACTACAAGTCACTTCGGAGTTTATTTAGATAATTTTTATAGTACTCGTGTTAGCTTGATGCGATTTGAGATGAAGCTAGTACGATTATAAGGGTAGAATGTCTGTAGGTCGACCGGGAAAAGCGCTAAAGAATTTCGCTTGATTTAAAGTTATGGAAATATATTATTCAATGTCCCACTTAAAGATTCACGAAAATTATTTAAAAATAAATGCTTTAATTTCCATTTTTTGTTTAAAGTATTGGGTTCCGGACAAAATAGAATATTAAACTCTTTTATTAATCATTAAATTCAGATTATATTGTTTTAAAGTAATATGCAATATGTATGTATGCAATTGAGTTTTCAACTCCAAAACGTTATTACAAGTGTGATGTAAATATTTCCAGTGTGTTTTTTTATTTAGCTTTACAACAACAACACTGCTGACTTTAACTTATTGATATTAAATATAAATATAAATAAATATGAATATTTTTCAGGACATTTATACACAGCGCCATCTAGTTCCAAGCTAAGACGAAGCTTGTGTTATGGCAACTAGATAACGGAATAAATTACATATACATACTTTTTCTTTTGTAAATACATACATACAACATAATACATAGTAACACCCAGACCCCAGAAGAATACAAAATATGTAAATTACAAATATATTTTTCCGGTGTGGTAATCGAACCCACGACCCTTCGCGCAGAAAGCAGTTGTGTTACCACTGTGCCAAGCGGTCGTCAAAGTTATTAGTTAAGAAAGCTTCAAGAACATTTTACAATGACTAACACAACTACATTCCCAACGTACGCTTCCGTAAAAAGCGACAAACGTGTTACGTGTTTTTAATAATAGTAGCAATACGCAACCGTATCTAAAAGTGTCCCACTAACTGCGATGGTAAAAAGTGTAGGTATTAGCATAGAATAATAGCACATAGAAACGCAATACGAGCATGCAAAGTGAAGCCATTTCAAAGTAGACAATTTTGTCTACTTTCATATCCAAATATGTTTGTCGCAGTGCATTGCATCAATTTTAATTTTTTCACAATTATGGGGTAAATTTCTTATAACTGCGATATTGGTAGACTTGTGTGTGTGTCATTTGTATAAGAACGTTTCTATTACACTTACATATATACACAGTTTTGGCTTCACGTACGGCAGTCCGATTATTAAGGGACTATCAGTCTATGCGTTATACGTCTATGGGTATAGATATATAAATATATCGTTCAACGGACCTGTGAATAATCTTAGTGATATAAAACTAACTGGAGTTTAACGTGCGATACGTTACGCGCATAGGATGTGGTATCTTAATGTTTTATGAATTAAAATAACTACCTGACCCTGCCGGCTTCGTACGGCCTTCGAAAAGGGCAATTTTCTCACATTTTAAACCTTCCCTAGAACTGTACGAATATTTCAAGACCAAGATAAGACAAGATTCCGTTCACTCGTTCTCGAGTTTTGCCGAGACTGACGAACAGCAATTCATTTTTATATCTACCAGTATAGACATTTTAATTTTTAATACATGAGTTAAAGAAAAAATTGTGGCACTAGCCACAATCAAAAATATATTTAAAAATATTGGTAATTAGGTACTAAAACTTAATATCAATAGGCACACTGGTTTTCGGTAGTCGCATTTTCCGACCTACGGTATTAGTATGGTAATCCATACTAATATTATAAATGCGAAAGCAACTCTGTCTGTCTGTCTTTCCGTTCATCACGCTAAAACCACTGATCCGATTAGAACGAAATTTGGTATAGGTACCTACAGATAGTCTAAAATCTGGGGAAGGACATAGGCTACTTTATTTTTAAATGTTGATTTATGGTTGCGCGAGGAATTGAAACTTTTTATAATTTTTCGCTTCCACGGCCAAACCGCTGAACCGAGGCGAGTGTAATGAAATTTGGTACTCAGATGTAACAAATAAGTAAATATAAACATACCGAGAATAATCGAAAAACAAAGTTTAAGAGAAATAAAATTGGAAAACTATCATTAAAATAAAGTAAATATGCCTTCTCCACGCCCCGTGCATTCCGGCCAAGTGCATGCCGCCCACGCGATGCCATTATTTTCGTTGGCGACAATAAGTATTGCCACACTTCGTAATACCAGCGAACCGGAGTGCGTTCACACGTAGGAACACCGCGTGCCTGGTGTTCCTTCAGTTTTCAGTGTATTTGGAGCTAATTTATTTAGATATTTTACCGAGAAAACTTAATTTCAGGACAAGCTAGTTCGTCCTATAGACTGCTCTATTTTATCGGGCTTAGAACGAACTAGTTCGGACTAGGCTAAGCGGGATTGTCCTGAAATCGGATTTGGCCAGTAACAGATACTTGTAGTGACCGCTACTAATGCGCCGAGTTCTGAATCGCACTTATGATATTTTTTCAAGACTTAGTACATATAAAACTTCTCGTCAAACATGACATTTGGGAAAATGGAATTACAGGAAGATTAGATCCCCCTTTCCTCACATGGTTAACAAACAAAACACTTCTTCACCTCAACTACTTTTAAATAATTATTATATAAATTATATTACACCATAATTAAAAACAGTATTTGTATTGTTATTGTTTATTGTCAACAACTATCAAGAACTTTACAATATTTATGTAAGAAATCTGTATTTAACTGCACTAATTAAAAAGTTTTACTATTTTCTTAATTGGTGGCCTTATCGCTTGAAAGCTCACCTCTGAACCGACAGTAAATGAGTTGTTATACCATGACGATTCAAAGATGTTACATATGATAGTAGACTTATTCGACTTAATTTTGAAAAACAAATTTACATACACTAATAATGTATGTTAGTATATTTCAAAATCATTAATAGTAATGCATATATATAACAAATGCAAAACGGTGACAAACAAACAAACAAAACGACAGCACGTGCCGTCGGAAGGCGACCCCTCGGTGCACCGGCCGATCTAAAACGAGACAACCACTTATTTGTGTGAAGTCGCCATATAGAACTATATAGCAAGGAATGTTTAGAGCTGCACATGAAAAACCATTTAATAAAATTGTCTAAAAGTATTTTTTAAACATAAAAAGTTTATATATTTAGAGGTATCTCATACAAATTTCAAGAGATTGTTTTATCTTAATTTCAACGCGCTGATCTTAGAAACTACTGTTTCAAATTAAAAAAAAATCATTTAATTAACTGCATTTATAGAAGATAACTTTAAGCTTACGCACACGCATTACAAGAATCACACCGCGCTGTCACCAAAAATATTAAAAGAAATAAATAAAAAAATCCTTCATTTTTGATGAGGTCTTTCGTTGCGTGCTTAAATAGTTCAAGTGGCCCAAAAATTGTATGAAAAATTCGACTGTGTCTTCGACTCACTATAACCATTTCTATGGATTATCAAATTTATTCGAAAGGTCTTCATCGCGATCATAATAACAGAAATTGAAGTTGCGGGCAACAGCTAGTATTTAATGTAATTATAATGTCCTGTCTACAGATAGTAAGGCTATGTCGTGGCATGCGCTAAGAGCCGCCGCATCCGGCGTAGAGCCGGCAACTGTTACACTGACTCATTGTCATTACTTATAATTATAATATTATTCATTTTATTTCAGAATGTAACGCTCTATACTCGTGCAAAAACTCAGATCAATGAAGTTGAGCTTTGATTAACATGGGAAATGAAAATATTTCTGTGTAAATAAAACCTTTATTTTATATAACTGTATTATTGTTTTTTAATACTATGGTGATGTTCGTGGAAGAGTCTGCGAAGGTACCATACCGATTTTGTGACCATAAACTAAAATTAATAGTCTATAATTTAATGTTTTACCATACTAGGCCCCAGGTAACTCTAGCTATCCGCAGCGCCCAAGAGCTGTGAAACAAGGTAACTATAGTTACCCAAAGCGCGCCAGCGGCTATGTATCCTAAGAGGATTTCCATACTATTAAAAAAAAAGTGATTCACATGTTAATATATTATTGGAATAGCCAACTTCCTTTTACAATTTCTTAATTTCCTTTACCTTTTTAAACCCAACCAAGCTTCTCATCCTCGCGTATATAAACTCGGAGATTTTCATTAGGCATCAAGTATAGCTAATTTATTACCACAAAGAAAGTACCTCTAGTCTCTACCCACGATAAGTACAAGAGATCTTACGAAACATAAAATGATAGTTTAAGTACAAATATGTATGTCGTAATCGTTACATACATAAAACAAATCGTAAGGTCACCAGACCACCATAAAACATGTACCGGTGCGCGACACATGAAAATAATACTTTTAATCTCGTTGCTGGTGGCATCTCGTTATAGACATGTTGTTATAAGGTATCCGGATTTACTGCGGATATTTGGTACGGTTACGGATAGTTTCTGTAAATAATACTGTTTTAAAATGTATTAAAGGAGCTGGTTTCACGTACCAGGAAACGGAATGGAAGCTGTGTTGCTTAAAATATATTTTCAGTATTTACAGATTTTGTACGTATTTTTACCCGACTGCCAAAGAAGGAGGGTAATGTTTTTCGAGTGTATGTATGTATGTATGTCTTTTCCTTTGTGACCTCCTGTAGCCTAAACGGCTTGATGGATTTTGATGTATGAGGTATCGTTAGATTTGTCTTGATTACGGGAGTGTCATAGGATACATTTTATCCTAAAAGTCCCACGGGATAAAGACATAATTACTCTTTTTTTTAGTGTGCAGTCGGGTATTTTGTTTTTTTAATAATTATAGGATAACTTGTTTCTTATATAAAAGACCCCCTACTTGATTGGGAATACTGACAGTTATTCCCCGAAATAATGTTCAAAGACAATCCTTAAGTGTTATTCTCAATTTATCAATTTTATTCTGTCAAAGTCTGATACAACTCCGATTCATTGCAACGATAAATCCGGATGAGATATCCGATATCCGATTCACGGTCACATCCCACGAGTTATAACGGAAAAATATGGAATTTATAGTTAAGACTTAGGGTCAATGAGCACTCATTGATACTGGTGTTGCAAGTTTACGTTACCGAAATTTATTTCTGATTGTATCAATACTGGTATTATAGCGATAGTAACACTATCTCGTTGTTTTTATTGCGTTCCCATATACGCATAATAATAAATTGCTTGGGTATTTTTTTAATATTATATGTTTGTGAAGCAATATGAAGAAATAATATTACTTATTTGAGTGTTTGGAATAAAAATTGCCCCTAAAAATATGAGACCTAAAACCTATACATAAATATTAATTACTTTTTAATTTAAATTTAATAACAAATATCATCATAACATTCGGTTAATAAATGTTAAGAACACTCCTTTTAATATGAAGCAAAAAGCTAAGTAATAACTATTAACCCTTATGCAGAATTTTAAAAATTAAAATATTTTTATATTTCTGTGTTTTATTTCAATGTAAAGTATATCTGCTTTGTAATAAACGTTTCTTACATTATATCTATACACAAATTTAACTTAAAAACCAAAAAGAAAGTGAACGCAACACTGAGTCATACAGCTTATTACATCCTAGTTGCAAGCCTATCTCGGATATTAACGAAATTGACTCACTAACCGGTACAGCGGGTAATAAGAATTTAAAGCTCCAAATTACCGACTGTAATCTTATATATGAGTAATGAACTGACTAATGTTTTAAGAAACATTTTCTTAGTCAAGACAACGTGGTATTAATAAAAATAGCACAGTTGCTTATAGCGCTAAGGATCTGATTAATTCTTAAATAAAATGCTTTGGTTTATATTGATTTAAATAGCTTATTATATACCTACATATAATATTAATGAATATATTTATGACCGGAACTCTTGGCGTTGTTATTAAAAAGGTGTTTTTATGTATACATATTAATTTTAATTTATTAGTTTATTAAAGATAAATCAACATAGTTTTTTGCCGGTTTTTCTTCGTAGAAACTGCCTTTCGAAGTGGTGGTATGTAATTGTTTTGTTATACTATTACGATACTTAAGTGTTACTTTGTGTAGTATGTAGTCGAATAGATAAAAAATACGTCTCTTTAGAGATATAACTAATATTCGTATAGGAATTGTACGGGAGGACGGATGGCCAATTACTTCTTTATTTTTTAAAGGCCTGCCACACATTTGCGAATCATATAGCTTAATCATAAGCCAAGGTGGTATATTACCGTCAGAATTTTCTACTCCATTGCCTTCTATAACTTAAAACATGTAAGTAGTCCTAATAATTTGCATACCTACCTCGATGTAGTGTAGCCAGCAATTAAATCGTAATTCTATCTATTAAACCTGTGCAATATATCAGTGTTGCCATAACGCACCACCCACGCGACCACCAGATTAATTAAAACTAATTATTCCGTCGGCTAAAAATTGTATAGACACTTTACATTGTGTCGTTACGATATTTTTTGTCGTTCGTAATATCGTTGACTATTTTTATTTTCGAACATGAGTTCTTAATTATATAATTTACTGTATACCTAATTGTTATACTAACATAGTATAAAACAGCCGATTTCTTCTAATTGTACCTATAAACGTTTAAATCTAAAAAAGTTTAATATACGCATAATATGTGCGTACGAATTCGGGGCTTGTCGCTAAATGATAGTCAAAAATACAACGATATCGTCGCATACTTGTCAAAACGATCATCCGTACTAATCACGTAGCATTTCTCTTAAAAATTGAAATCCGTTGTCAATAATTATTGACAACTATAATCAGTCTTTCGATAAACGAACTCTACAGCAAGATACAACTAAACATTCGAAATATCCAATCATTGAAATGAAGCCTACATTTAAAGGCGATATCGGCTTGTTTGATATACCTACAAAATGTTTATTTATTATTTATCTCATTAGTGACAGTCTTTTGCTAATGGCACGAGAGAAATTTTAACATTCGGTTTTTATATTATCGTAACGATTATTTAAATACTAGCTATTGCCCGCGACTCCGTTCGCGTGGACTTTCATATAAACTGTGATCCTCATTCCTCACTTTCCTACCTTACAATCCTCAAAAATTGTAGCCTATGTGTTATTCTGATGTATAAGCTATATTGTGGTAAAGTTTCATTCAAATCCATTCAGTAGTTTTTACGTGAAAGAATAACAAACATCCATACATCCATACATCCATACATCCATACATCCATACTTACAAACTTTCGCCTTTATAATAGTAATAGGATTATGCAATATGTTTTAGGCGCGATTTTTTTTGTAAATTGCCTAAAACCGTTAACAATTTTATGTAACTTAATGTTTTGAATATTAAATTATGTAGAATTTTAAATTGGTCTTCTTAAACACACATAATTAAGTTTTTAAAATTATTTTCTTACGTCATTTATTTGTTTTGTTTAAATGTGAACTTAGGACGAACGTCTATATTTTCGCTAAACGTAAATGTTTATTATTATAATAATAATGTCAAATGTATCATAAATAAATTATAAAATTAACTTCTTCTTGTGATATGAAAAAAAATTTTAAATTTTTTATATTATTATTTACCAATAGCATTTAACTTATTTAAATTATGTATTTAATTTATTTCTTATCTAAAGTGCAATAACAATTATAACCATCTACACAACACCAAGATAACAAACAGAAAAGCTAGTTTTATCAATACACACACCTACAAACAAATTTATTTTAAACATAGCGTTATCTAGTCCCATGCTAAGCAGAGCTTCTATTAGAGACACTAGGTATCGGATAAAGAAAAAGATCGGAATACTCAGAGACTAGAAAAGAACAATACTTGACGTCTTATAAGAAACATACAGGGCTGTACAAGAACATCATAAGAGTTTTTTATTTAACGACCGCTTAGCGCAGTGGTAGCACAACTGCTTTCTGCGCGAAGGGTCGTGCGTTCGATCCCCACACCGGATAAATATATTTGTAATTTACATTTGTATTTTTCTGGGGTCTGGGTGTTGCTATATATTGTATGTATTTACAAAAGAAAAGTATGTATTGGAAATTTATTCCATTATCTAGTTGCCATAACACAAGTTTCTGCTTAGCTTGGTACTAGATGGCGCTGTGTATAAATGTCCCGAATTATTATTATTGTTATTTTTTTATTTATTTATTTAAAGAAAAGAAGAGTACAAGTTAATAAGGCGAGTGTTATCATAAACTCATTTCAGTTTTACCGCACACCCGAATATTGTTAAGCTAATATTGTTAAGCTAAGCTACTCCACTATACATATAAATCCTTTTAATGATGATGGTAGATAAGTTAATGTAACATGGATTCTACTAGGCCTTGTTTCACAGGAGCAAGCGGTGATGAATGTCAATGACAAATGTCCGCACTAAGCTTAGCTACGCCAATTTGAAGCTAATGAATTTGACAAAAGAAGAGGAAAAAGAGAAAGAGCTACAGATTTGTAGTAACGCGAAGGAATTAATAGTTAAGTAGGATTAAGAAGATTGGGTTAGAAATTAAAAGAGAAATATAAATGATATCTAATCTGTAGAAAGAGAGGTTTTAACAAGAGTAAGAGGATTGGGGACTCAATTAAAACAGTTCAAATTGGCGATTTTAAAACAATTTCGCGACAAATTTTGTTTGTGACTTACCTTAGAAGAAATAAGCGTCAATGTGGGCGAGGACTCCTGTGAAACAAAGACAGAAGGCCTGCTTTAATCGTTCTTTTTGGTACAAAACAATTAAAAATTTTGGAAAGATCTCGAAATTTTTAGTTTAGTCAAAAGAAGTTACGTGATAACAATTGATTGAAATTTTCGTTAAGAGCTTGGTAATAAATTTATACATTAAATTTTGAGCACTCAGTCATTATATCTCTTTCTGCTGTTATGGGTCTCTATGAGGGCAATATTTGTGATTATATATCAATGTGGTTGTCTATGTGTTGAAGATGATAGAATCATACGTACTACTTCTAAATCTACATTGTTGAAAACTAAGCTAGACTACATGAAAATATTAAAAAATATATCCATATAAAACCATGTCGAATTAGTTAAAACACTTTTTGTTCTAGAATAATAATCCTTTTGTTTGAAAATAGTTCATAAGAATCAGTCTTTCAAAGAGGCCCAAAATAATTATTAATTTTATAAAACGATTATTTATCGAACTTAATTCAAATAAAGCCTAGGAGCCCACCACATTGCACCTAAAATTGATACCAATGCTGCATATGAAATTATTCACGCTTTTGTGACATTAGGAATGTATCCCCTATAACACTGACATTTGCGGACAGAAGTGGGTCAACTTGAATTCTCGTTAGCTTTTAATAGCATTTTAAAATATCACTGCCTGTTTTAAATATTCATTATTCGTTTGCAGTTGAAGTTTTATAAAAGCTTGTACATTGAGTAAGTGTATTTTTTTTTAAATGGCGAAATTCTTATTAGGATACCCGATATACCTCAGGATAGATATACCTCAGGGTGGAGTATGGGTTATATTGGACTTGTACCGACCAAAACCCCACTCTGTTCCGTTCTACCGCAGCGAGCGAGGGTCCCGGGCACATTCGCAGACTCTTTCACGAATTATACAAACAAACAAAATTTCAATCAATTAATTGTAAAGAACTGAGAAAACTCGCTCAAGGATCGAGTAACGTTAACGTTTGGTGGGCATGGTAATTATTATTAAAAATTGATTCCTATAAGACTGACTCACTTAGAACTGATATCAGTATGCCAGGGCAAAAAAAGCATCCCACAGGGCTTCCTTAACGTATTCAATTAGCAAATATTTCAGTACCCATTCCGCAATGTATGCGTCACTCTAGAAGCAATTCTAGGTACTCGGGCATCCAACAGGAAAACTGTGTAACACGTCATTGGAATAAAAATAAAAATCGTAACACAGAGGCGGTGTGCGACCCTTTGAAAGCGATTTCTGTTCGTATTGTCTTTGATTATATTTTTATTTCATTTGTCAATAGACCGGGATATAATTTTCCCATTACACGTATCGGAAGAGGGTTATTTTTCGTGCATTCTTTATCTTACTTATATTACTATTTTGAAAGTTTGTGAGTATGGAAGTTTCAATCAAAAACTACAGAATGGATTTGGCTGATAGACACTTTGCACGCAAATAGATTAGAGTCTAATCATTAGACCCTGTATTAACACATAGCATACTTTTTATTCCAGTATTGTCCCAGGAACGGAAATTGTCGTGGTATTTTCGTTGGATAATCAATAAGGATTTACGAAAGAAATTAGCTTTATTTTAATTCAAAAGAATAGATATTCCTATTAACCACATACTTATTAATTCCTTGTGAAGGCTTTTTTTTCACGTTTACTTGAAACATTCTATAGAGTAATCCGTCAAGCTCAAAGCTGTAATATCAAAATAATAAATTTCTCTTAATATATTTTAAACGATAACATTACTAAACATTTACAAGTTAACTTTGTTAATTTCATTGCAATTGAAATTTACACTACAATTAAAACAAAACTTTATAACTAACAATAAAGCATATTTCTCGTAATATGTCAAGCCTGACTCACGGTCAACAAAAAACTACCTTTAAAATCTAAATAGCGAGTAATATTTTAATAAGACGCTGTAAATTAAATCGTGCGCATCTGTTTCCTTAAACAATACACTAATTACATATTGCACGCCGAAAGGTCAGAATAAAACATCGATTATTATGTCGATAATTATAGCCGACACTGCAGCGGTAAGAAATTGGTGTGGTCATACGTTCAATTATTTTTGGGCGGGTAATAACTTAATATTTTGTGGAACAAAACAAATTTTAATAGGTATAAAATAAAATTTAGTCGGAAAGACGCGTTTACGTCCCGGTTGCAATACCGGAGCATAAAATAAGCTTATCCAAGATTTAATATATTCTGGATAAAATAAATTTAAACATTTGTTTATCCAGGATTTTAATAATTTGCGCCAAATTTATAAATATACTTTGCAAACTTTTGCATTTATGATTATATCTAAGGTACTTTTAGAATTATTGTCTGATGAAGCCTCAAAATATTTGGAGTTTAAAAACAATATTTTTAAAAAAGTTAAGTCTTTTACAACCTATATAGTTACGATATTAACCACTAGGTAGGTTTAGACTTCATAGAAAAATATATTATTAAGTAACCAATTCATTGGTACGTGGCATTAATTTGACATTCGGTGTTTAGCTCCTATCTCTTTGACCTAAGTGCACCTAAGACCCAAATAGATCTAAGTTCTTAAAATTAAATTTACTTCTACCATCAAAATGAAATTGCCATACATATTCCATCTAATTCTTTATAGCTTTATTTTTAACCTTTTAAAAAAAGGAGGAGGACTTTCAATCCGACCGTATATGATATTCTTTTTAATGAATAAATACATGAGTCATTAAGTTAAGTTTAAAAGTATGTTTTAAGTTATTAAAAGTAACCAACGTCTAAAGCTCAGTCATTCAAGCAGAAATCACTTAGCTCCAGGTAATCTCATATCCTTCTTACCGCCTTAAAGCCGTACAATAAATAATTACAAAACAAAACATGTGAAGGCGACCGACAAAAAGGCACACATAAATCGCGCGCTATGGCCTTTCCTAAATTATCCTGTCACGGACACCTAAAAAATGCAATTGGGTTCTCAAAAAATT
>JADANM010006787.1:922613-958810 GCA_026213755.1 Eurema hecabe | reverse complement strand
TTTTTTTGAAAATGGAGCAGCCATTTTGACATAAACATAGACATTATTAGGATATAATTATTTTTTAAAGGAAATGTAGATTAAAAACAAAGTTATAAAATTAACAAAAACTTTACAGCCACGAGTAATTCAAATACCAGTTTAACAAATGGAATTAAAATAATATATTACTGTATATTTTACGACAAATAACCTATAACCTTTGATCGTTATACCTAATTGCGTTTGAAAAAGTTCTTTATACTAAGTATACAAGCAAAAGATTGTGATGATGTATGGATGTTTGTTGCTCTTTTACGCAAAAACTACTTGATTGATTTGTGTGAAATTTTGCATACAAGTAGATTTTACCCCGGATTAACACATAGTATACTTTATATCCCGGTATTGTCACGGAAACGGAAATTACCCGGATAAAACCGCGGGGCGCGTCTAGTACTGTTTTTAAATGTTAAAGACGTTTTGAGCATATAATTATAGAACAAGATATACGCATTTTAAATACCAAATGTAATTTATCGAAATATTTATTGTTATTGTTTTGTTTTAATTTACGAAAAATACTCAATGTTTTGTTATTGCTGAGAACACATCTTACGTCATTGTTTTAATTAATATTTTTGTCTATAACTTTTTTGAATGAATTGTAATTTTGTCTGCGAGTGTATAAAATAAATGTCAAAAAATCATGTAATAAGGGCTGTGTTTCGCTGTGTAAATCCTTGTTCCCTATTTTTTAAAGGCCGATTACAAATACGCGAGAGATCTATCCAGCGCGGCGCTGCGTTTGTCCATGCTAGATGGTCGGTTGCCGTCAGATTAGACTTCTTAGATTATCGTTATATAATAAATAAACCGTTCTCGTTTGGCTGTTCTTAAAAATCGATTCAATAGTTTTGCGTTGACTCACTAAAGGACTGGGTATTTCTATAAGACTCCTTTTCTGGAGAAACGCCTTTCCATACCAGTGGTAAATTAAAAAATTAAACTATCTGTAGCCTAATTAAATAAAGATTGACATTTGACTTTATATATACATATAAGTACAGATAAAAAAAGCATTAAACGGTTGTCGTATTGTACTGTCTATCCTCTAAGCGTCATTTACGAAGATCCAATTTATCCCAAAATTTAAACCTGTCCGCGTACACAGGTAGAAACTGTACTACATACGATAGCAATTAACTTTTAGTACCTGCCGCACACACACGCGCGCAACACGAGATCAAGTATGTATGTAGTAGGTACATTCAGCATACATTGCTCGTTTTATTCTTCAATGGAATGTAGCTATGGTTGCTAGCAAGTAAGGATGTTAGGGAGCTCCTTAACCGTTACCGAAACTATCTGATATCCGATATAAAAGAATATCCGTAACCGAAACCGAATCTGAAATAAATGTTTCGGATAATATCGGATAGGGGCGGCATTTTTATTTTAGGTTTATTTATTTATAATCGTTTTCATTTTAAATAACTGTAATAATTACTCACAGACTGATTGTCATTCCTACTAAACGGTGACATATAAATAGAAACATTATATTAGCTATTTGTATTTTACTTTTGAAATTCCTTAAAATTGTAATAACCGTAACTGAAATTATCCGGAACTAACGGATAATCCGAAATAATTTCTTATTCTTATTCGAAACCGTATCCAGTATAATAATTATTCCTATATCCGTATCCTATAGCAAGCAATGGACGTGTAACAGTATAGATGTCTGCGTGTGTGTGCATTTGCGCAAGCGCAAGGGTAGAAAGGTCTCGGTGATAAATCGTTTTCTTTTAATGGACTTTGAGAATTTATTCCCAGTTCAATCTTATACAATTTACGCTAATGCCATAATGCCATTTTTTTGGTTTTTATAGATGAGGTAGAATGTATGTTTCCAAATGTTTCTTTTTTTTAATTTTTATATAGAGGTTTATTTGGAGTTGTGTTTTGGTAGTTTCAGGTACTTAATGTTACGTATTTTAAGTTGGCCTAGTGAAAAAAGTTTTTTTTTATAATTTAAAATGTATGTGGCTAATTGAATGTTTTTTTAGAATTTCTTTTTAAAAAGAAAACTATACTTGTATTCAAAATTTGTATTTATTATCTATGGTACTATTTATTTCTAAATTTAAATTTAGATTCTACATAATCTGTTTTCGTTACTGCCTTCTTCCCAATAACGGTCGCTTATTATTCATCTGTTCCAGCTACCCTCTACCGCGCACTGCCCAGCACTTACCACTACGGTACGGTAATTTAAAAAATAGTAATGTTGCCACCCGCGGCGGTCCGGAATCGCAATTACCTCCCGAAATTTATGCGAAACCCACAATAATAGGCGCCAATTCTGATTTACGAGCGCCCTGTTATTTCTACGAAAGATACTTTACTTGTTTTAGTTGGTGAGCCTTTGTTGCGCCGCCTTGACTCATGTGCCATAACATGTGCGTAATTGAGTTCCAAAAAACAGAGTAATTAATAATAATGTTACGTATAAAACATTTCTAAATTAAATAGTTATTATTTTCAAAATCAAAAACATAAATGTCAATAATATTAAAAGTATCTAAATCGATCGAAGACAAAAAAAAATAAATTACAATATAAATACCTATCGTCCTTTTTTCAAAGAATCTCGCGCCAAAATCGCCTTAATTAAAATACCAAAAAGTTTGTATGTAACACATACATACGTACCTTCTTATATTATATCTGGCTGGCACGACTAGACGCGAAAAAAATTTAAATGTTTAAATTTCGAAGGCCGTACGCCGTGCTTGCGGCAATTAAAAATAATTAGGCAGCAAGATGGCGCGTTCTTGGAAGGACCGATGCATTTACATATGGCGTTCTTGTCTAAGTATAAACTAAATCGAGCGATTAAGAGCAATAGTGTTTGAAGAGGGTACCGGCGGGTCATTTTGTTTTAAAGCTAAATAAACTGGGCCATAACATGCTGTAAATGGTCTAGTTTTTTTGGACGGCCGGCTTTAATTGACGATATCGAGTAACACAAGAACTTGAAGTTATTACCATTTATCGTTGATGTTTTTACTATACATATTTATATTTTAAATTTTGTTTGTTATATTTTGTATATGTGTTTGTAGTTAGCTAAAGCTTCTATGCCTCCGTGGAGGAAGCTTTAAACATTTTCAAACAACGGAGTCAAACGAAAATTTTCAAAAAACATTAAATAATAACATGGGTAACAGTTTAGTAATATATCATATACATATGTAACATTATTTTAAGAATTTATCATTATTGTATTAAAACGTAAAAGGTAAAAATAGCAACAAACAGACATTTAAGACCTTATTAATGTAATATAATAATATAAAATAAATAAAAATCCAACTCATACTTCTTGTTACTTACCATAACATTTATAATGCAAGTTCATTTGAATAAACTTGTAAATTATATGTTATATGTACAGTGGAATCTCTATAACTCGAACCTCGTTAAATCGAATTCCTCAGTAAGTCGAAAAAAAGTGTCATTCCCTTCCGCTGAAGCCCTAAATACGCGATATCGAGATATAATTCGAGAATTATTTTGACTTTGTAACTCGAACAAAATGTTATTTCCCTACGAGGTATTTATAAGACATATTTGTACCCTATAACTCGAATTTCAAAAAGGAGACTCTATAACTCGAATTTCAAAAATCGCACCTTTCTTAGTCGAAATTTTAGCGGTTAAATCCTTTGTATCTCGAAATCCTTTTTAAGTCGAAAACTTAAAAAGGAAGACATTCGAGTTATCGAGATTCCACTGTATCTATATAATATACATAGAACATTTTTCTTGATAGGTACCTAATAGGTAGTCCGATGATATAAATAAATAAAAGATTACCTACATACCTAACCAATAGATTTTGCTTATCTATACTAATATTATAAAGAAGAAAAGTTTGTGTGTTTGTTAACCTGTAAGGGGTAATCTCGGTTTCTACTGAAACGATTTAAAATTTCTTTCACCAATAAGAAGGCCACATTATTGCTGAGTGTCATAGGCTATATAAAAAAGGATAATTAACATTATGTCCAACGAAGTGGGCACGGGTCAGCTAGTAACAAATATACGAACAGACGATTAATGTCATTATTGCATCAGAAGACATTATGATTCATGTATTTTTACTTTCTCTGGTTTTTGTATCACTTTATCTGCTGGGAACTGACCACAGATTCCTTGAATGAGGCTATCGTCACCGATCCCTGTATACCAAGCAAATATGAACCTTTTCGTCTAAGAAATAAAAGCTACAATCGCGTGAACTTCACGTTAAATAATTGAGCCTTAATTCTACGGAAAGGAGGAAAATTATTCTCACAAATACGTTGTACTCAGGTTTTACGCAAATGACGTCATTGACTTGTAATGTCACTTATAAGTACCGAGTGACTCAATAAAGACACCTATTTAATCATGAATAACTAACAGTAACACATTTTGCATAAATTATTTTATCGGGAATATAATAGATGCAATATTATTAATAATTTGTTACTAATAACGGAAAACACAGTGAAGTTTTCATAATTTAAGCCTAAACTGGCATTTCTGCCTCTACTTGAAAAATGATAAAATTGAAAATTCATTCATCAAAATACCGTCAAAGGCTGTTCTGTGCTTCGCACGCATTTCTGGTTTATTATTTCTTAAATCAGGATACTTCTATAGTATTAGGTAGGTATGCCGGAATGAAGTTCAAGTATAAATATAACAATATTTTTCCAGTAAACCGATGAAATTCTACCTCCATATTAATACTGTATAGTGTATACTCATCTTGTATAATACAAAAATGAATCGCCAAATCGCAAACTGCATAACACGATCACAACTAAACCGATATTACATTAAATACCTAATACTCCTTGAACTACGAGGATGGTTCTTAAGCAGAGAGAAAAATACGTGTATTGCGCATAAGGTTACAGATAGGATATAGGTACAGCGTCTTATAATGCATATAATTCTTAACTCAACAGACAACACCCGTCTACAAACTCTGAGGTTACAAACTATACATACTATACCCCTAGACAGCCTTATAACAAAACCACAGCGACACGGAACTGGTCTAGAGCCAGTGAACAGTACCTAACGCGGTGCAAAGACGGGGAATTTTCTAAGCGATTTCGCTCCATTGAAGTCCCTTAGCCTCGGAATGCATTGAGATTGCACTAAAGGATTTATACTGCAGCTTTGATCTAATGCAACACGATTGCACGTTGTGTTGCTGAATAGAATATAATCGTATGCAAATAGATGAGGAAATGTTACTTTCATTTAACTTTGATCTTAATAGGGGTTCTACAACAAATTTACAATTTTATATGTTTATCATATCAACTGTAAAGTTACGTTCATAATTTTAAGTTCATAGGTTTATTACTAATAGATTTAATAGTGGTAGAGTCATGCCCATCACCTCTCACCAGTAAACCAGCTTATACATATTTAAGGATACAAGATTTGTCATTGAATTTTAATTTATTCTGGCATGAGCTCTCTTTCCCCATTTTTTCTAGACACAGTGATTCACGGAACAGCTGATCTATAAGGAAAACAAAAGATTTCTTTTCGATGTTAAATAATATTACAAAATATGTAGTCTTCAATTGTAATTGATATTAATGTATGGGAATTATTATTAAACTGTATCATTTAATATTTATCTTTGCAAATGTAAACTTTGTGAGTTCCCGTACATTCGGTCATTACCTCTGTTGGCAAACCGTATTCGATTCAAAGAGAGGTCATTGTATAAAATTTGTGAAGGAAATACTTCTGGAATATGTTGCTACGTCGATTAGCACTAAATTTTCCGTTTATTACATTTATTAGATCACGAATAGTTTAATATATTCCCAGTAATTATTTAGATTTAAATGTCGAATAGAATTATACCGATCAATGCTTCAACTTCTCTTTTAAGAACAACCTTATGTTGATACATACAGTATGATAACAGTTTACCCAAAAAAACTAAACGTAGCAATGTAGCTTGCATAGTTTGTACATGGAAGTGCCAGTAGTAAGCGATTGGGTAGATATTAAAATCATCCAGTCAATAATACCGGGTTAAAAGAAGTTCGTTATGATCTATAAGAAGCAGATAGAAATATATTACAGAGCCA
This sequence comes from Eurema hecabe, assembly GCA_026213755.1. NCBI lineage: Eukaryota > Metazoa > Arthropoda > Insecta > Lepidoptera > Pieridae > Terias > Terias hecabe. The sequence continues at coordinate 952,652 of JADANM010006787.1, read as the reverse complement.
CACAAAAGCAGTATATATTAAGCATGTATATCAATCCCTCTATCTGATAAAAACAACACGGATATCGTTTGCGAAGTTTTAAAAATTTAAACATACATAGGTACAGATATAAAGAAGCGACTTTGTTTTATATTAAGAAATGACCAAGTCCCACAGATAGTCCAATATTCCTAGGTAACTAGGGAAACATAACACGAGTAAAGTTTCCCACTGCACAATTATATGCAGCGCTATAGCACTATCAATCCAAGGTCCAAGATATATGAGTTGTCAAGTGGTCTAACACAAAGACATGTTCATGCCTATTCCATTGTACAGTAGAATGTAACCTCTTTGCAGAACTGGGTCGCTCTCGACTACAACTTAAGAGTACTGTACGGCTGATTGAGATACGACGGTTCTCTGTTGGATTGTCTTAGAAATTATTTACTATATTATAAGGTTATACGATTCGTGTATGATATTGTACATAGAAATACAAACTTTCAATATCATTAGCCCTTTCGGCTTAGCAGTTGGGTGAAAAAAGACATTCAGAAAATGTGTAATAAAAAACAGTCTGGTAATAAATTCGCCAAATAAAGGAATTAACAGTTACCCAATCAATCTATCTAAATATAATAAAAATAAAAGATAGTCGTGTCACTTACACTATTTATCACTCAAGAACGGCAGAACTAATTCGGCTAAAAATTTGTGGGGACTGGGGAGGTAGCTTAGTACCAGGAGAAGTTCATAGGATATTTTTTATCCAGTTCTCAGACAAAAAAGTGATATATTATATTTATAAATCCAAAACATTAGCTAACTTCGTAAAAGACGCAACTGATATGTAATAACAAAATAAAAAGACAGCCAAATATAATGTTTTTTTTTTATTATTTAAGTACGGATGTAAATTATAACGAATCATTTAAATAATTGATTTTAGATAATTACTAATATATTAAGCAGAATCCAATACCTGACTATTTATTGCCTAGTGATAATTTTATCATTCCCAAAATTATTTTCATGTGTCAAGTCTATTTCAATTTAAAATTAGTTTTAAACGATAGTGGGTGTACGCAGTAGCTTTACATTTAAAACGAAGAAGGAATGAAATAGCATTACTTTTGTATGCCCAACGAATTGCAGGATATGCGCAGTTTATTTACTTGGGCCCAATTTATCATTAACACCGCTTTTTACGATATCCGACTGAATTAACAATGAGACGTGACAAAAAATTATATAACAATATGCACACAAGTGTTGGTCTGTTTGTTTAGGACACTGCCAATCTTATATTTGCCCCAATTATATGAGTACTGAATATTTGGGTATCGGGGTACTGCCAGCTTGGGTAATGTTCGATTTATTTATGAATATTTTAAGGAAATTATGACTATTAAGGAAGCAAAAGGTTTTGTAAAGTTGCCATTGATGTAAGAACGCAACGTTCCCGAACCAATACGATGTTGGAACTCTTAAGAAAAATGTAGGTATTATTTTCCCTCAAAGGCAAGCAACACGAGCGTGGTATCATTAGGAGATAGGTACTTACTAAACTATTTTCCATCTGGTCGTTTCTCCTCTCTTTTATTAAGAAAAAAATACACGTAAAATGCAGTACATAGTTGGGTTTTGCTAAAAATCTTAAATAGTCTCAGATTCATAAAGAGTTTTAATATTATGTATAACCATCCACAATATATTTATAATAGGCTATTAAAAATATATCTAAAAATGTTGTGAAACAAATGGCTTTTTGCCATAATGATTTAATAGAGTTAGTTGCATTTTGATACGAATTAGATTTTAAACAATTTTATTGGCTACGGAACCATACATTTAAACTGTCGACTCGCGCTTCCCTAGCGGGTAGATGTAACCTTTAATAAATGCAGGTAACGTCGCACTTGTTTTTATAGACGTTAAATAAAATAAACAGCGAGAGTTTCCGTGCGATTTGCGTTCACAAGCGATTTAAAGAGCCTTCTAGGATTTATTGAACTGATGCTGTTTCGAATTTCTATCACATAAAACAAAAAGACAAAAATAAAATGTAGTCAAACAAGAACATTTATTACTGAATAAAATACAGACGCTGATAATTATTTTTTTTTACTTTATTAATTAAATCCATGTTTGTACTAATATTGTTAATTTATTATAATTACACCTCTGAATGACCGTTACATCATATTATAACTAGGTTTAAACATTAACCTAATTTTTCAATAATAGCATTATTGCACATTATGCGGAATAATGCTTAACATGGAATGTTTTAACTACATCTTTCGTCATTATATTATATCGAGAACTCTCAAAAGTACTAAGTAGAGCTTCGCTGTATGCGTGTAGTTACACGTGCAGTTCCTAAAAATTAACTAATGTTTTTTCTTTAATTTGACATTGATGGAAATGTCGCACAATGCGTTGTTATTAAAAATCTAGGATTGTCACTGCAATGTTTTTATAGTCGTCCAATTTGGATGAAAAAAATTTCATAACATTTATTATAAAAACTAATCTACATAATACAAATACATAAAACATCTCTCATCCCGTGCGGACTGCATTACAGAACCACTGCGCACTGCGGACGGCACGCATCAGCACGTGTTCTATCACCGCAACATCGCCGTGGATTGCGCATTCAGTGCTCGAGGGGGCTCGCTCACATATAGTTCAAGGCTTCACTTGACTACCGCAATAGAAACACATCGTGATTTTCTACACTAAGCTTGCACTGAACTAGGTTTATTTTTTAATAGTTTTTCTCGTATTTATGCATGTAATCACTATATAGTATACAAGATAAAGTAAAAAAACTAAAACCCAACTACGACAAAAAACGACACTGAAAAAGTATAAAAGTACCCCATGAATACAGGTAAAGTCACAAACAAATGCTAGTAAAATATATATATATATTCGAAATGTACAAGTGAAGCGTTTTAAAATGATACCAAACACGGCATATCTAGCTTAACTTTATTTTTTTACTCTGTATATTTCGTCCGCTAGAGGGCGCCACATTGAATTTGGTGAAAATCTATATAGCCTATAACCAGCGGACAATTAAGACGCTTCTAATGATATGTCATTTGTCGAATTCTGATTAGTGGTTTAGAAGTTACGAGGGAACAGATGAACATACATACATACATACATACATACATACATAGCCTGTCAAAATCATAACCCTCCTTTGGCTTTGCCGTAGTCGGGTAAAAATAAGGAATATGCAGGAATCTCGGTTGCGTAATTTTAAAGATTTAAAGGTATTTAGGGACGAACAGACGAAAACGACTTTGTTTTATACTATTTAGTTACTTAAGTAACAAGTTCGAAATAAAAGACCATATTTCTTAATACTCTAATGGCATCTTTATGCAGATTAATATAATAAGGACAAAACTAATTACACTTTTAAAAGCATGTAAAGATGTATTTACTAATTTGACTTAAAACTATTCTCATATATACAATACAATTACACTTATTTTTTACCCGACTACGGCAAAGCCAAAGGAGGGTTATGATTTTGACAGGCTATGTATGTATGTATGTTCATCTGTTCCCTCGTAACTTCTAAACCACTAATCAGAATTCGACAAATGACATATCATTAGAAGCGTCTTAATTGTCCGCTGGTTATAGGCTATATAGATTTTCACCAAATTCAATGTGGCGCCCTCTAGCGGACAAAATATACAGAGTAAAAAAATAAAGTTAAGCTAGATATGCCGTGTTTGGTATCATTTTAAAGCGCTTCACTTGTACATTTCGAATATATATATATTACTAGCATTTGCTTGTGACTTTTATACTTTTTCAGCGTCGTTTTTTGTCGTAGTTGGGTTTTAGTTTTTTTTACTTTATCTTGTATTCATTAATTTAATTATTAATTTAAGGAACTAGCTCACTATCTGATTTCATGGTATAAAAAATATTATTCTAATTTTATTTATAGTTCTAGAAATCTTAAAAAAAATTCCACCCAAATTTTACGCCCTTACAATATGTACCCAAAATCCACCCTCACTATTTCTTAAAAAAAAAACGCAATTCAAACGTAATCTATTTTACGCGGTTCACTTCATATTTTTCTTTATAAGAATCTTAACCTTAATACTACCTCCGTAAGGTTCCTATTACCATGAAAGTACCAACAAAAGATTAACGTAAAGGAATTACAGTTTAAAGAAAAATATTCCCACCTTTTTATAAAAGTCTATTCGTATGGTCAATAAAGCTAATGCGATAAGTTATTTCGTACTACACTAAGTATTGTAGGTGCTGTGTTTTTATTATTTTTTGCTAACGCAGAAAACGTAAAAGTAAAAGAATATTAACATTATTGAATTACATAATAGTATGATTGGTCACTAACATACAAGCATGGACTGATAGTCTTTAGTACAGGTCGCGTCACGAATCTTTAGCGCTGAACGAAACCTGCGCAGAAGTCAAAAATAAGGTATCGAGGTAATGGCGCGGCGCGCGGGGCGCGTGATCGGGGATGCGCGAGCGTTGATTGGTTGCCCAGTCGTGTTTTCTTTCTCGCACCAATACGTCAATTACGAGCGCAATTCTACCGATGCGCAGCTATTCTCGACCACCGCTAAACATAAATGACGCGACCTATACTTAATAAACGGGCCGCCGCAAGTGCAGCCAAAACTGTAAAAAGCACCTTCTTATCACAAGTCCACCGATAATGTTGCTGCTTTAAGAAATTTACCCTAAAAATGTGTAAAATTTTAAATCTACGAAAGATACTCGTATAGGTACGATTTTTGGTGCAATGCACTGCGGCGTCCCGTCCCTTCTCCTATATTTATATATAATTGGTTCTTTATTCCCTCCCCCCATCTCCTAGGTTTATCAGGGGTTATCATAGTAATCATCTGTATTCGTCTACACATACTCAAGTATAGCTCAAAACTTTCTGGCGCCCACGCGACGATCGCTAAGAGCTATTTAAAACATCCAACCGCTAATGTGAACATATAATTTATACAAACTCATAAAATATACTCGTGAACGCTTTACCGTTTACGAATTACGAAACTAATGTTCAAAAACGTTATACGACATCAAATTTGATGATAAAAGTTAAATGATTTTGCTTAATAAGTGCTCACTCATTTGATATATTTTTCTCCTTATACTACAAAAACATAGACCTACATAACATAACCTCAAATTAATTTTTTTTTAAATACGGGGCAAACGAGCTAGTGTGGAGCTCGAGTGACTTGCCAGCCTTTAAAAACAAATACGCTCTTCATATAGCAATCTCTAATTCGTACTTTTCACAAAATTTACCCTAAGATGGCAAATTCCATTTTCTTCAACTGACAGAACAGATTTGATGTTTTAAGAGAAATCGTAAGAATAACATGTAAATAATATAAAAAAAACCGGCCCGATATAGGTAAACTTTAAATACGTCATTTAGTCAATTTAAATAGTACATTATACAAACATACTATATTATAACGTATACCGGAGCGATTTGAAAGCGTATTGCACTGAATTAAAATATTCAAAGTAGATTGTTGAACTTATGAACTGTTTAAGAATTCGCTTCAAGTGAAAAGAGCAACGAACTGCAAACGTCGACTCGGTGTCAATACTGTCACCTGATCAGCTACTTCGAATATATTCGTCGATATCGAAGATTTTTGATACTACTAACCGAGCTATGAAACCTATTATACTCTAATAAAGAATCGGATCGCACATCAGTTTATCGGAATGTTATCGAAACAGAAACAAAAAAGTTTTTATATCAATTCGAAGTTGCTCAAAACTGTATCGAAAATAGTGATAATCGACATCGATTGTGTTCGGAGTAGAGCTTCTGATCTGTTTATATCGTCTATTCTAGATAACCGTTAAGTGCTTGTCTGTGGTAAATATATAGAATATTTTTTTTTATTAAAACAAATCAATGGGATGGCAGTAATAAAAAAAAGATATGTAATGATCGCTGCTAATGCGCCGAGTTCTGAATCGCGCAAACGATATTTATTAGAGACAGCATTTAATATACAACTTCTCGATATTGAATAGGGGCCTTACGGCCGGACAGTCTTTCGACTAATCGAGCAGTCATCCTTTGGTTCAGAGGAGGCAACATCATTCTAATCTTATTGTATACTAGCTGTTGCTCGCGACTTCGTCCCCGTTGATTTGTTTTTCCATTATTTCTTCGCTCCTATTAGTCGCAGCGTGATGTTTTGTATCTTAAAGCCTTCCTCGATAAATGGTCTATTCAATAAAACAAGAATTTTTCAAATCGAACCAGTAGATCCTGAGATTAGCGCGTTCAAAGAAACAAACAAACAAACAAACTCTTCAGCTTTATATATTAGTATAGATTACCTACATATTGTTGTAAATATGCCATTTTCTTCAAAACATAAAATCTCGTCTAAAACAATACACACACGTTTCATAATGAAGACGACACTAGACAAATTCCCAGCACCGCGGTAAATGCGTTGCGTAACCATTAGAAAGTTATGCAAATACGCCCATCCATACTCGAAATAATATAAATATGTCGCACTGACAGACATATTAATTCAATCCTTATAAGGCTACGTTTATACGGGACCTGAAGCTTGCGACGCGTTTATTTCCATTACTAATTTTAGTGTCTACTTAAAACTAGATACTAAACCCGGACAAAAGATATCAAAAAGCGGCAGAGCATTTTTCGAGTTGTAATCTGGTTGAATTTATCTTATGACTATCTGTGAAAGCCGGAATATTTACCACTATACTACCGAATACTATTATTATGTAATAAAAGTCGTCCTTATGTTTTCTCTAAAAGTCGAGACTATATATAACAACATTTTATTGTTTAATAGATTGCCAAAACAGACGGACAATTCTTTTGCGTTTCCATTATCAGAAATGATGTCTATTTTTACTAATTTTAATCCGTATCTCGGTTTGGCTCCTAAGAGACGACTGGATTGCACCTGAAACCGTGAATTTTTGAAAATTTCCTTTTGCCCTTTCATAAATTTAAATATCTCTTTAAATATGCTTTTGATAGTGGCAATAAATGACTTTTCATTTTATTTATTATTTATTTTAAGTTCAGTTTATATAATCAATTATAATTTAAAGTAAAACTTAACACATAACATTAAAAACACAATACAAAAAATCCTCCCTTAGAGCAAACGTTATAATATTAATAATTCTTCTAATGGACGCGTTGGTTTTTTCAATTTATCTCGTACATTTTTTGCTACATTTAATTCTTACCTGCCTGTAATCCATCGTGGGTCCATTTAATGCTAAGACCTTCGCCGGTTCAACAGTTGAACCTGACGTGTGTGTTAATTGTATAAGAATATTTTATTTTATTGAAAACAGCAACTAGCAGAGTTTATTCGTAGAAACCGATCATCAAGTTTGTAGTTAATTTTTTATTGGTAGAATCTACGTGCAATAGTATTACAATCATTTGTTGTCTTGTTGATTAAACATATGATTTAATTTGACTTTGAAATAAGTGTATCCATTTTAATACGTATGTATTTGACTTTTTAGTTGATAAATATCCTAATTACTGACATATAGGTACGTGTATTTTGATTATGTAAATCGTATATGTATCACTTTTTACTCTTAAGTTATCAAAAAGATGCTTAATTTTGCGTCAAATGGTATTTTGCTATTCTATGATGTTCAGATTCCTTCAATAAGGAAAACAAATTTTAATTTAACTGAAATTGTAAACCGTTACGTGAATAAAAGACAATGTCTTACAGTATCGCACTCAAGAGAACGTCACTGTATACGCCGCTTTACAAAAATAAATTTAAATTTGAGGAAGTAGATTTAATTAATTCGCAACGATCGATACAGATCAATTTATTATCACATTCACGTTTATTGGTATAATTTGTTAAAGAGATACGTTATTTACTGTTTTTAGCCTTTTTTTACTTAAAAGAAGTTTTCCTAACGGAACTAGGTATCTTATATTATCTTTACTAGTTATTTATCTCCACGAATCATTCTCCATATGTCATCTTAAAAGACCTTTTTGTCAAGTATTTTAAATTTTGAAAACAGTATTTTGTTCTTGAAAAGAGATTCTTAGTTACAAAGTAAACCAAAGTATAATAATACTAGCTTCGCCCGCTTATATTATGCACATATTATGCATATATAAATCTTCCTACTGTATTTAAAAACCCCATGAGAATCGGTTGCATAATTCAAAGATCTAAGCATACTTAGGGATATAGGCACAGGCACTTTGTTTTACACTATGTAGCGATAATATGCAAGTTTCAGATATAATAATAAAAACAACCAAACAAAACTGTTTTATTCTCCATTGTATAGATTATAAAGAAACAATTGGACCGATCAGTATAATATAAGATCCGTCACAGGTAAAGAGATACGCGTGCCCATAAAAACTCAAACAATACCTTCTTTTTTATTATTTATTTTTATAGCAACTGTTACTGTATTGTCTTACATCTCTTTGGATATTGCTGTTAGGGTCTTGGGTCAAATTACGTTACTATGTGTTTTAATAGTTACTAACAATGCTATAAAACCTTTAATTAATCAACTACATTTTATTAAAAATAACACAAACAGATAATTAAGAAGTCTAAAATAAATACTTTTAGTATAAATATTATAATATAAGAATGATAAACTAAAGTTCTAATCTATCTCATATTTTTTATTTTTTTTTCTTTGCTTACTCCTCATTACACCACGTACAAATTAACATTTCTCTATTAATCAAGCATCCATTCTCCAAAAAATAAATATAGTAGCATTTAAAAACATGCTCTTACGATAAAGGCACCTACTGATATCGAAACTTTTAATCGCACTAAAACATCCGAAAAACGTTCAATCAATAAATCGAGAACGAGACAATACTCCACACAATACTCGTAATTCACGTATCGCCCGAAGCTCCATTTTTTCTGCGCTTTGGCCAAGTTAAAAACATTACTAGTACCTATCTACCTGCTTACAAAAAATATGATTAATGGCGGTTCAAATCAGACCTTACTCAGGTACTTGGCATGGCGATTTTAAAAAACATTGTGCTTCATAAGCGATTTAATGTGTCATCTTTGAACGTGAGAACTTATCTGAATCATCCGAGTTTTCTATACATTTCTTACGGCCGGCTAACGTGTGTAGACACTGATATATTTGATGCAATTTTTATATTGTAAATCGCAGGTACCTACGTGAGTGTTTTATTTACACGAAATAATTATTAAAATATAATATAACTATGAAATTTGTTACATTTCGCCCAAAATAAGTATTTTAAACTCTTTCTTTTCTTCTTTTTTCTGTGGTTGCCTGGAAGAGATCAATGAGTAGTGATTAGGCCGCCAGTTAACATTAATTTCTTACTGTATTAAATATCTGTACCTAATGTTTTAACGAAGTGTAATAAATAAATAAATAAAATAATGCCAAACGTACAAATGCATAATATATACGTTCGATTTGAGAATCCTCCTCCTTTTTTGAAGTAGGTTAACTTATTAAAGAAAGAGTTCAAGCATTACGTAAAGCAGGTTTGAAGTTTTAAGCTATAATGTTTTTTGAACCCCTTTTCTATACGATATCCTCTTTATACGTTAGTATTGTTTAAGGGACTATTTATAATGACTCAAGTCATAATGATTTAAACGAAGAACTAGTAACATAATTTTTATATTAAAATAACACTTCGATACATTTGTTTGTATGGCAGCGTAAAATGACGTAAAAACAAAATATAGTTATAGGTCGCGTCATTTATGTTTAGCGCTGGACGAGAATAGCTGCGCAACGGTAGAATCGCGCTCGTAATTGACGTATTGGTGCAAGAAAGACAACACGACTGGGACAACCAATCAACGCTGGCGCACCCGACGATCACGCGCCCCGCGCGCGGCGCCGTTACCTCGATACCTTATTTTTGACTTCTGCGCAGGTTTCGTTCAGCGCTAAAGATTCGTGACGCATACTATACCATTTGTTAATAACAGTCACGTTTAACATAATTATTAACACTATTGCACGAACACGCCAATTAGTTATTGTTATAACAAAAAAGCGCTGTTGTACCAATCGTGTACGTATCTATATGAAAAATAATTTCCGATTGTAAAAATTTACAATTTGTCTATCGATTGTAAAATTTTATGCCGAGAGGTTCACTTGTAATTAACATGTGTTCGTTATTACATCGCTTTTTTACTTACATCGAAATTTTATTACCGTTTTTTTCTATTTAGGCTGAGTATATGAGGACGTCTGATCGAGTCGTTTTGGACAGGATAAACAAGACTCTAAATTTATAGAAGCTGAAAAAAATGACCAGAGGCTAACAAATCTTATTTATAAATAACTCGTTTAAAATAGTCAAAATTATATTTAATATTTTTTCGATTAATTAAAAATTTCGATTAAAAAAGCTCTGTGAAATATTTTTATCTTTTCATTGTTGTATCGAATCAAATATATAGAATGAATATTTCTATCCCGCATTAAGTCATCGATAGTAGAAAATTGATACTTTAAATACAGCTATACATATACAATCGACGTCATATTAATAAATGTTGCCAGTTTTGACTCTATAAAAGTGCCAAATCGTTCGCGTACAACCATCTTTATACCTTTACAATATTGAGCTTTGTCGAGACCCGTGATTCGACACAACATACACACCAGTATTATTTCATTGTTAATTGCGCTTGTATTGTTATATTTATATTTAGCGTTATTGGCACCGAACTGTTTTACACGTGAATTGCTGGTTTAAGCTCCTCTTTGTAATGCCGTCTTGACTTAAACGTGAACCTGACTTGAAAGTGAACTGATTTCTTGAAAATAGTTCTGTTATAGTGCCGTTTTTGTTTCCTAATTCGTATAACCCCTTATCGTTACATTCAAGTACAACCATGGATAGTCTGGAACTAGTTCTAGCCGGAATGATATTGGATAGACCTAGTTTTGTCCAACAGGCAATGGCTGGACCTAGTTGTAGCCGGCAATATGAAGGATAGACCTAGTTTTACCCGAAAACAATCGGCTACTACTAGGTTTAACCAAGAGTAAGTGGCCGTAACATAAATATTTCTTTAGATTGTCGCTGTGTTCAAAAAAGTCAAATTTAAAGTCAAATAATTCTAAATTCAACTAGTTGTCCAGTTAAATAAGACTTTGAAGGTTACAATAATTCCCATAGAGCTAAAATTGGTATGAATTTTTAGAATACTATTATAGACAATAAATGATATTTTTGTTACTATAATTACGTTTAGTTCTATGGGTTTGGAAGCTTACTTCTATTATAAGGACTGTTTTTGACTGGACTATGCTGTACAGTAACACTTGAACCATAAAACTGTCGCAAAACCGCGCTGCCATTTCACCAAGAATTAAATCCAATTATCCGTCTATAATTTTTTGTTCCAGCAACGAAACTAATTTACGTCTATAATAACGTACGTCGTAATATCTTTAACTTTTAGAGCCGTTAAAACGATCCAACAATATGTGTACAGAGGGTCTTGACAGGTCACTGTAACTCGATACGTACGCCCGCGCCGCGCCGTACGGATGGCGCGTAGGTACTTCCGAAAAGTGCCGCAAAAACTGCACCAGATCACTGGAATTTAGGATAATAATCTCAAGTAAATGTGTTTTGGTTCCGTCAGTATAGATAGTATTTATTACATAGCAAACACTTGGTTGAAAAAGTGTGTGGCTTTGTATATACATAGAGGTATATACCTCTACTAATTACGTACATAAAAGTTGAAGAGTTTGTCGGTGTGAATATTTTTTATATAATAGATATTTAGATCACAGTTAAACCTCTGATTCGGATAATTGATATAATCTGGCATTTCAGTATACACGCGAAAGAACGTGACCATGTACTTATGTAAGTTAACTATTCCATATTTGACATAAAAACTCCAAAACTAAATTTGACTATTATACTGCAGACAGATTATAACCTCCATTCCTTTCTTCTTCAATGAAAACCATACAGGCAAAATCTTAAGTAAAATATTACTATTACTGATAGATATACACATCACTGATTCACAGACCCTAAATACAAGATAAGTATTATTAGTCGCTAGTCAGTAGCTCGCGATGCACTTGCTCGCACGTGGTTGACATTTGGCACGCTGCATCCGGCTGCCGGCTCACGGACATACATCTGGCCCGGCAAAAAAACGCAACCCCGTACTTAGTACTACATTCCCTTCTCGCTACATACTCACAAAAACATTAAACACATTTAAGAATTGCGAAATCAACACCCACCTATTTGGTTGTTATTTAAAACGAACTCTTATTTTATTATTTTTAAATGGCTATGACGATTCAAAGTGCTACTTTTTGTAGCCTAGCTGAATAAAGAGTTGATTTCCTTTTTTTTTCTATATAATAGGTGGCAAACGAGCAAGCGCGTCACCTGATGTTAAGTGATCAGCGCCGCCCATGAGCACTCGCGTTGTCACGAGTGTGTTGCCGGCCTTTTAAGGATAGGTACGCTCTTTTTTGAAGGTCCCCAAGTCGTATTTGTTCGGGAACACTGCATGAGGAAGCTGATTCCATAGGATAGTCGTACGTGGCAAAAAGTTTCTGCGAAAACGCACTGTGCTTGACTGCCAGCTGTCCTATAATTGTTAAAACTTATACAACAACTAGCGATCCGAACTAGTTCCGCCTTAAGCTTTAGGCATACTTAGGGATATAGGGACAGAGAAAGCGACAGAGACAGTTAATACATAGCGATGATACACGTACGAAAATTAATTGCCAAAAAATCGTGATTACGTTTCGCAATCTCTCTGTTTGTTCATCGATAAAACATCTCTACTCATATAAATTAAAACTCATACAAAACCAGTAATTATAAATAATATGTATCCAATAGTAACATTACTAGTTAAGGCGATACCGTTACGTGGGGTCACTCGAGTCGTGTGACGTAAATAAAAGTTGCTTAATTAAAATCATTTGATCTGCAATCTAAATACATTATCATCTATCGGAGCCAATAAACCACATTCGTTTGAATGTACGGGGGTTAATTTTGTTGGAAATCGTAGCGTTGATTCTAGGAACTTTTTTTTATGAGGCATGAATAATTGTCATCTTTACTAATATATAAAAATGAAGTTTGTTAGTTTGATTGAAGTAGCTAATCTCAGGAACTATTGGCCGGCTCTAGAAAAGCTATTTTCTCTTATATATTAGTAAAAGTACATTTCACACTTATCCACGTAAGTCGAGCATACTGTATGGATAAGTCTAAAACGCATGTACCATTTGTCGTGATTTTTCTTTGCTTCGAAATCGTTTAAGTACAAGTACACTTAAAAGTTCGATTATATTATATTTCGACTACAACAAAACCATTATAGGAAACTTTTAAAATTTATAAATCTTGAATTAATATCACACGCGTGATTCAGAACTCGCATCTACTCGTAGAATTAGGAAATCCGTAGATCTTACAGTAACGCACACAATATACTCTCGTATATTTCCACATTCAAACACACATACAAATAACAGGGTCATAATCACCAAGTGTTTCCGCTAAGAGAAATGATATCGCCCAAATCAGAATTTTAAAATTAAATATTCACAGCGCGACGTAGCATCGACAATTATCGAAATAGATATGTGGGATTATAGCTCCTAACGCGTAGGTGCGAAAGGTGATTTTTCTATAACGTGTTTTCATAGATGAAAATGAGAAGAGTTTTTATGATGAGCCGTTTGTAATAAAATTGGAAAGTACAGTATGAGAGCGGCGTAACTACCGAGATACGCGGTACATCAAATGATTAAGAAATTCCTTAATTAATAAAATAGATATTTTGATGAAGTGTGGAATTCTCGGATTACAAATGAAATTTTCTGTTCGTAGTTTAGTTTGAATTTGAGGTTTAATAGTTTTTGAATAGCGGGTACTGAGCAGTAAGTAATATTGCCAGATTGTAATGATATAAGTCAATTGAGATTTGATATGAGAATATTCTTAGATTCGCGGATGCGTTGCCAGCATATAAAATACCTTTTACAAAAACAGTAATATAGGACAAAAAAGGAGACAATACTGCCCTTTCTTCAACATCTAGTACCGCCAATCGAAGGACAGTAACGTCTTTAAGGATGCTATTTCTCTGTTAAATGCTGGCTGACCAGCGTGACGACATAAAAAGCGTGTTAAATGCAAATACCATTGGTTTATATATAGGTATATAGCGTAGCTATGCAATATAGCGTCGGGCTACAGAAGTATATAAATGGCAAGTCTTCTTCTGCGGTTGCTGTTACGTCCTAATATTTCGATGTCAAGAAGTTTCTACGTACTACCTATATACTGATAGACTGAGAGTCTCGAATAAATAAACCGGGGGTAGGTCTCTTTCGCAGGAGACCGACTGGGTGGGTACCCCCACAGTGCCAGACATTCTACCGCCTGAACAGTGATGTGAAAATGTCACTGTGCTCCGGTCTGAAGGGCACTGTAGCCAGCGAAATTACTGGGCTAATGAGTCTTAACATCTGACGACTCAAAGTGGGGAGCGTCGTTGTAGTGCACCCCTGCCCGAAGTTGGGCTTTATAGCAAAGTTCCAGGTAGCACTGCATTGGCTATGGGCTGGCGTTACTCTTACCATCAGGAGTGCGTCCAGCTCGTCTCCCCTCTTCATAGTATAAAAAAAATAAAATAAATAAATATCATAAGCGCGATGCAGAACTAGTTATTATAGACGCATAATTACCGACGCCACCAAAGCTATGAAGTCGAACTCGTACCCAATCGTCATCTATAACGTATAATCAAACACAAGTATCAGTATAGTTATCAATTGCAAATCTATCGCGATTCGCGATACACCGAATTGGCAAAATGCCAATCGAGTAATAAATTGGCAACACATTTTTAATTGAGGCAAATGATTTTTTCAATTAATTTAACATTGATAGGTACCTCTGTATATTGCGTTTTTATTATTTCTGTTATTGTGATAATTATACAATTGCCATTAACCGCTTAGAATATAATTACTAAAGGAATCTCACACGTACCGCTTATATAGGATTTTTATCGACCCATCTGATTGAGAATGGTTGCCTTCGCCCACGTAGTTGGCTCTGAAGTGAGACCTCTTAGAAAGAAAGTGTCTTTTATTATATTAAGTATGTATATGTAATTTATTCCGTTACCTAGTTGCCATAACACAAGCTTCTGCTTAGCTTGGAACTAGATGGCGCTGTGTATAAATGTCCTGAAAATATTTATTTATTTTATTTATTTATTTTATTGAAGCAACCTAAGTAAGTCTCTTTAGTTCGTCTTATGAGTCTGACACTCTCATCAGAGTAGTCGAAGTAGCGTGGATGAGATACTAGAAGAGTTAAGAAGGTCCTTGGTATTTTGGAGGGTTATTTCCCCGACTATGTGCTACCATCTCCGCTACTGAATCATATTTAAGTTTAGTTAGCTTACAAAAAATCCCCAACCGATGTAAGTTGGAACCCACTCGCCGTACCTTATTTCAAAACATGACAAATGCTTCGTTATTCGTTACAGATCGCCACTTACAGACAAAATTAGAATGTTTGCAATAAAGTCCCGCCCACAGCGCGTGTATATGGCATTCGCTCACTTGCAGCATACGATATTGACTGAGACCTTTGAATAATGAATGACGCGTCTTCGAGGATTGTTATGAATTAGATTATCTGGGATATTCTAAGCAAGTCTTTATTAAGCACTACCCATGGCCCGCGTTGTACCCGATCCCGGAACAATACCGGGATACAAAATCCTATGTGTTAATCCAGGTTATCACCTATACACATACCAAATTTTAACTAAATTGGTCTAGCCGTTTTTGCGTGGAACAATAACAAACATACAACCCTACATTCTCATAAACTTTTACAGTTATATAATACAACACACACTATCTAGTCCCACGTTAACGTTTTAAAATTACAAAATATTATTTATCAAAAAATTATTTTGAAACTAATTTAGAATTCTAATTAAAAACGACATTTTCTGAACTATACATTTCTTTCGAGAATAATCTTCATTAAACTGCATTTCTCTATTACATAAAGCGAGTCATAAACCAGCCATTAAAAAAACCCCATAAGTTCCATCAATCACGTCGCCTATACCATAAATAATGTATTTATTTTGACCACTTATCACTTTAAGACATTTACGATACTCACTAATTAATATATCATAAAACCTCCTTTCATTATAACATCACGATAACAGTTATTAAAACAGTACATATGCTTCTCTAAAAAATTCAAAATTCTAATTTAAAAACATTGGATTTTCTTCTTTCAGATATAGTATCTGTTCCATAGATCGAAATCTTAGCAAAACTGAAACACCTTTATTAAGTTACTTAAAGACGTGTTACAGTAGCTCCTTTGGTTGACTATATCGCCAAGCTTGTCGGAGCGACTACCTCCAAGATCATCACATCTAGGTCGAGAAGTTCTATTTATGCGAAGTCTCCAATTACAAACTTATTTTTTTCGAAATTTTTATTTTTATCTATTATTCTTGCATTGCCTCTAAGTTATCTAAGTAACAAAAACGTTACAATCAAGTTCAAAGTAGCCTATTCATACACAAAATCTCATCTTTTTGCAACGATTAAAAGATCGCGGAAACATTGAAGCTACATCGAAATCGCTCATACACACTCGTAATATTACAAACATAACAAATCAATTAAATCGTGTAGGAAACAGATGCGTCCAATTTCGCACGATTTCGATTTCCGTGTAGATCATTTATGTAATTAGTCTAGCTTCGAACGTTTAATTCGATATCTTTTTATTGCGAAGATTCAATTAATATTATGTTGATGTGTAACAATATCTTACGTAAGAACTTGTTTTTTTTAATATTTTATTGCTTTTAGCTATCTTTCCTCGTTTCTCATGTTGATGAACTTTTGATACATTAATTATTTTACATACATCTCAGCCAAAGTCTGATTAATTATTTACATCATTTATATCTCAAAAAAAAGACTAATTCCTAAAATATCAATACAAGAATATCATAGCGCGGGCGAACCCACTGTTAGAAACCAATTAAAATGTCTTATTTAATTCTAATATAACTCTTAAACGTTATGATATGCAATATGGACACACTGAACTACAATCTTATAAATGAAAAAGGGGAAAGATCAAAGAGTTTATATTAAAGAAAATAAAAAGAAAAAAAGCCCTATAGAACTTATCATAAACAAGCCATCACTAATGACAACCCGTAACTCACCCATTGATACTTAATACATATCTCAAATCAAAATTCGCTTCACGTAAAAATGATCGATTCGAATAATTAAAAAACACGGATTATTCCGTTTCCCCGGATGTTGTAAATAATTAACACCCATTGAGATTCTAATACATGTAAACATTCGAAAGATTTATCAAGTCGACTTACGCTGACTAATTAACGTGGGAAAAGTACAGCTTATTCGATATGGTACATGATATTATATGGAATTACATACATACACTACTGGCTCAAAGGTTGGATTTAAATATATTATTACCTAAAAACCAGCGTTGTAACTACGACTCTATTTACAGCTCTGCTGCTGGTCTTTTCGAGGGTAAAATTCTTTCTTTTCAACGTGAAACTAAAATATATTTACTGTGGTAAAATAAAGACATATTGGCTACATAATAATAGCTTTTCAATCGCCTTAGTATTACAAAACAACAATGTAGGTACGTTTTTATTAATAACCTAATTTTTATAAATATGTTCTTGTCATACTTGTCATATTAACTATTTTAAAGTTAAACTACTTCAAACTAATAACAAAACAAACAGTTCCAAATATTAAATACATACAATACATTTTTTATTTAGTATAACAGATAACATAAGACGACCATTTAAGACTACAGAATTTTAAAATCATCACTTGCGTCACGTTAACAACATATTCTATATTCATGCACAGATAATATAGAACGACCAACTAAGACCACAGAGTACATACATTCACCTACGTCATATAATCTGTGGTACGAAGATGTACGCCGGCATAATTACTCCAACCGGTTGGCGCACAAATTTAAATAATAAAGATATGGGGTAATAAAAAAGCATATGTCACATACCTACTTATCAAATTTATTTCCACTAGTGGACACAGATAAATTAAAAAAATAAAACAGAACTGTCATAGGTTGTGTAAACCATACGTCTCTGAGAGAACTGTCATATTGTACGTCACATCAACTGACATTAGAAAACTACGATTGTTCTCGTATTGTGGAGTATAAATAATAGGTAATTTAACTTTAGATAATAATACCTAGTACTTCATAAACCACTTTGATAATTTTTCGCAGGTATATTAACAGAAAACTCACTTATTTCTTCACATAATCTCAAAATATGAACACTTCATATGCATCGTTATCGAACTTAATTATACAATACACAGCAGCTTAACACAGAAAATATTGTCATTATACTTTCATTAGTTATGAAAACTGTTAATAACACTAGACGAGAGGTCGCGCCGTGTGAATATATTATGTTGCCTCTCCAATACGGCGATGTTTGCAAAAATTTGCATTTTACATAGTCAATGCACACTTCACGTTCTATCGCGAAATAATTAAAAAATAAACCACTATGTTGAAGTATAGTTTAATATAATAAGTTTAAATTTTTCTCGCGACGTTCCAGGCAAATGATAAAAGATTCTGATGTTTACTGTCAAAAGAAGGGTAAGTTTTTTGTCCAAAATTTAAGTTTAAAATACAATGCCTGCAAATTCATTCATTCACTCATTTAAAGGTCGCTTGGGAATACGCGCCCCTTATCATAGATATTTACACGGATAGAAAGTTCGAGAATACGCTGCCGGGCTTTATAAAAAGACGGCAAGAGAAGAGGAAAAAAAACTATGATAAGATTTAGGAGTGCTCACAATCAAAGTCGAATATTTAACTGAGCTACTTATATAGTAACACTTACATCGTGACGTTGGAAATACTAAGACTTTACATACAGTTATGCACAACCAATTAGGAGCATTATAAGCAGTTACTACAGAGAAGAACCAGCAAGAGCCCTTTACGATAAAAAGGTTACAAATTATCAGTAATATTAATAATAAGAAGACAGATTTAATATGTCAGCAATCGTTAAGCAAGCAATAGATTCCTCAGATGATACGCACGTCAAGTGGGAGCGAGAAAAATATATCAAATTTATAGCATCTACTACTTTAATCTTTGCAGTAAGTTCGGCAATTGGCGATGTCGCAACGCCTCGGCCATAACATTATGTATTCATACAATAAAACTAAATAACGAGGTATGCTCCGAGCGAGAATCTTCTTACATCTACTGAGAAACATGTTCCGAATCTATCGCAACATTATCGTCTTATAGCGGTGAATTATTTTGTTGAGGAATTAATTATAACGCTTAAATATCTTTATTTTTTATATATTTCTCAGTTATTTGTATCTGTTCATACCTATAAGGTTACCCTTTTTTGTATCCCGCTAAAACTTTCTTGCAAAACTATAAGGCATTTTAATTAAGAACTAGGTTTTCATTACTTTATTAAGCGCTTATTGTTGACATTGAATTTGTCTAGAAAAGATCAATTGTAATTTTCTTCTACACTTGGTGATGTTTTTCACTTAGGCATAGGGCATACCTCTTACAGTTACCCGCTTTAAAAAATACAGGCTATCTTTATCTTAAAATAGTATCAAGTTCTCCATATAACACTTTAGTCCACAGCTAGTTTAACATATTAAAACGTTTCACCATAGATAGAACAGCAATTTGTAAGTGAATTAACGATAAACACCCGATCATCGCCAGCGATATACCAAAAACCATCGGCATGCGTGCTGCAATAGAAAACAAAATAAAAACATACCATTACACATATCGAGAACAACGATAAAACTATTCCCGATCAAAGATAAACAGATCGAACGAATAATAGTGCACTTACGAGTTATTATACAGCCGTAAACGAAGACATTCTTATAAGATAGTTCATAAATGCTTCATAAAATTTGTTTACCGCGAACCGGCCGAAATAAATTGTTAATGAGGCATTTACTGCGACCTGCCTTGTTAATATTAAGGAGATGTTAATAAGAACTTATTCCCAATGTCTCCTAAATTAACTAAGATTTGCCAAATAAGGTTTATTCTTCCATTTTGGTTTTGTTTTACGTTTGATTTTTCGTAGAGAAATGTTTACACATACAATTCCCGGGTGAGAGAGTAGTTTAAAGTATTATCGGACACAAACTGACTAAAACTCCACGGTGTTCTACTGTTCCGCTATGCGACGAAGTCACGGTGCGGGCTCTTCCGTAACACCGTCCTAAAGTAACCCGTTGTAATGAAAACATGTATTACATTCTCTTATAGTTCAATTAAAATAGTATATAACTTGAGTAGATGTTTTTGTTGGTTACTCTTTTGTACAAACAAAACAACAAAAATACTTAATGGATTTGAATGACGTTTTGCATGCATCCCAGAAGAAACATACCACTCTTACATCCCGTCTACAAAACAGTACCTACCATAGGATTTTACTCTATAAGTAAGAATCACGTTTATCTTAGTAACATTATGTTCTCATTGCTATAAACTTCAAGTAGAATTCATATTGAAAGCGGTAACTCACCGACCGATACTATCAGTCCATACTTTCAAATACTTATCAATCTCATTCAAGATACGATACTGCATTTAATCGTCCAACTAATTAACTCAATAGTAAAACGATACTTAAACACTGAATCGTTAAACGTTCTATAAAACTCACGGGGCTCATAAAATATATCTAGTCGGTACTAAATATTAAACTGTTACCGTTACAAGTTGCCGAGTAAAAACTTCGTAACGTCTTTTATTCCGTGTGTTATGACACTCGTTTATTACTATAAAAGGTAGGTATAGTACGCGTCATTTATGTTTAGCGCTGGACGAGAATAGTTGCGCATCGGTAGAATCGCGCTCGTTATTGACGTATTGGTGCGAGAAAGACAACACGACTGGGACAACCAATCAACCCGACGATCATGCGCCCCGCGCGCCGCGCCGTTACCTCGATACCGTATTTTTGACTTCTGCGCGGATTTCGTTCAGCGCTAAAGATTCGTGACGCGTACTATAAAAGTCATCGAGGAAGTTATCAGTCAGTCGATTATCATACCTTTTTGCCGGTTCTTCTCTGTAGAAACTGCCTTCCGAACCGGTGGTAAATGTTTTGTAATACCATGACTATTCAATAGTGTTACTTTATGTAGCCTAATTGAATAAAGATACTTTTGACTTTGACTTCGACTTGGACTTTGATTTTCAGAACTTAAGTGTAGACGCATTTATTAGCACGCAAATTTAGTTAATCTACCTTATATCAGTTCTTTGGTTCAAACAGAAGAACAAAGTGACTTTCCCATTCATAATATCAATGTATAAGTATACAACACATTCAGCTAGATATATCTACGTAAGATGTAGAATCGATTAATTCCACTAAGACGCAATATTTTCCTTAAATTCTTAACATTTGATTTCAATACGTAAATTACCGTGATGCAATCGTGTATAATAAACACTTATTTTTCCCAAAACAACACTCATCGTCGTGTTATTTTAATGTCTTGTATGAATCATCACTTATTAAAAAATGTATATAGTATTATTAAAAAATATATTTGTACATTGTGAAAATATATACGAGGGCTGTTCGGAAAGTAACCTCCGTTGTTCTATAAATAAAACACAGAAGTAGAAAAACAAATTTTATTATATACATCTTAAAACTACAACTTTTCTCTACTTTTCTACATAGTTGTCATGGACATTTAAGCATTTGTCATATCGATGGACGAGCTTGGAAATCCCCTCTGCAAAAAAATCTCCCGCCTGTGCCTTGAGCCATCCCGTGACCGCGTCCTTCAATTCTTCATCGTCGTCGAATCGCTGGGAAGTTCTGGGCTTCGCTGGACTTCGCTGGGCTGTCGAAGCCAAGCATTTCTTCATGTTCATGAAGAAATGGCTTGGCTCCCAGCGATCATTCTCAACCAGTTCGTCATTCACCACTGATGGCCTACCACTTCTTTCTTCGTCGTGAACGTTTGTTCGGCCATTTTTAAATGAGCATACCCATTCCCGAACAACTCCTTCACTCATTACCTTTGGCCCATACACAGCACAAAGTTCTCTATGAATTGCTGCTGCCGAATACTGTTTCGCTAAATCTAATCACAGCACGCACCTCACATTTGGCGGGATCTTCTATTGGAGCACTCATTTTGAGAAGCAACTGAGACAAAACTTTCGCGTTCGGACGACGTTCACTGAATCACGGCTGGACGCCGCCGAACCTGCCACACCCGCAGGCGCAGAATGGCGGCGCTACCCCCTCCACTGTCCGCGCAGTGAGCAAACGGAGGTTACTTTCCGAACAGCCCTCGTAAATAGTGTACAGAGGCTGTCATTTTAAAACCAATAATGCCATTTTCAATTTCACAAATCGACAAAAGGAAGAGATACCTTCCAGACTACAAAATGTTAAAAAAAAACAAATCTGTCAAAACAACTGGACTTGGAGACTTGACTTTCAAACCATTCTATATTTGGCTTCAGCATTCTACATTCTAGCTGTTATTCCCACAATTAACAATATGTTACTTTATTACATATAAAACATGACGATCTCCTTTAAATAGACTTAAGGAGACACATCACAAATTTCAAGGCCAGGGTACTATCGATATCTTCCAATATAACAATTACTTCAGTTTTAAAGCAGCTTTAAAAGAAATGTTTGGTAGTAACCTAAAAACATAATTTATATGCACTTTTCTAACTTCTATTTATTCTATCTATGTATGTACGATTTTATTATTTTATATTTTCTGTTAACCTTGTGAATTTCTATTTGGTCAAAGTTGTATACACGATTAAGAGCAGCACATGTTAATATAAGTAGTTTAATGTAATTTTACCTGTATATTTCTATTGTGTAAGCCTCTCAGTGTATCTAAAATAAATAAATAAATAAATAAATAAATGACATTTTAACGTACCAACATTATACTTTTTTTAACAGATAGACAAAGACCCAAGCGGTATCCAATCGTTACAACTTACAAGTCACCAAAAGCTCGGAGAAAGCTTAATTAATGAGTATGATTCCGTCGCATTGGTAAATAATTTCTCGTATCGTGTGTGGTCTTAGGCCTATTTAATTTATACGGCCGGTACTGTTCGTTAATTGATATCGCTTGGACTTATTTTATCATTACTGTTAATTAAGGCTAGCCGATGTCGAGATTAAACATTAATAACAGATTTCTAATTCCGTCTTTAGTAAATCAAAATGTTACGTATTTATTTTTTAATATGTAAGTATTTTTATGTGATTTATTTATCTGTGGTTATATTATAGAGAGCTAGTGTCTATGGATCTGTGAATTATTTTATTTATTGAAAGTACAATGGCGAAATACGTACCACGATTTTTTTTATATTTTTGGGTTACTTATATGTATATTCTACAAATATATAGTAACCAAGTAGGCCATATTCTATATATATCCATATAGGCCATTTTCATTTAGCTACCTTTGAAAAGGTAATATTAAGATGAGATAATGACTTAACAACAGCGGTTACAAGCGGTCTTATAGCTTTATGTATTTCTACCTGGCAACTATTAAGTATTAATAGAAGATACAGTACTTGTACAAGACTAATTCGCGAGTGAAATAAAGGAAGAAATTAAATAAGCTTTTCTCTTAGTAGATGATATTTTAAAACTCTATTTAAAAAAATAAATAAAATACACCAAGTATTGCGCACGACATTGACACTGGGCATAAATCACTCACACTCAACAAAAGGCAAACGGTATAGTGGCTAATTGGAAACCGTCGCCATCTTGAAAATACCATAACCAATTTCGTCAAACGAAAACTTAAAGCCCACTGTGTAACAGTATATAGAGTTTAGTGTTACCATCATTTCGACAGGGACCATAGATAAAAATATTATTTATGTATTTTAATTAATTCGAGAAGAGCATTCGGTGTTTTTCTAAATCAAATATAGGATCTAATCGTTATCAGTTTTATAAAATATGATATAGTACAAAATATGATCAAATATAGGTTTGAAATTTAGGTCATGAAATAGTAAATACAAAAGTATATAGTAGATATTGAAATATATTATAATTACTACGAGAAAAATACACAGAAATACTCTTTGTAAACTGTGTACTAGGCAAATTTAGTATCTTTATTATTTTACATATAGAATATAATGATTTTTAATAGGCTTTGCTGATTTAAGATATACTTTATTAGGCCATTTTAATTTTAAATCACAAAACTCTAAAACACAATTTATAGCTTCTGCGAAATCTTATAAATACTTCTTAGGTATTTTTGTGTTACCTAATAAGTAACAGTGAGTATTTACTATTATGTTTTTGTTATATTTTATAGAAGCCTAAAAATATCTAAAGTTTTAATCATATCCATTGTATACCAAAACGCATGCCCAGTCTAACACTACAGCGAAATATCATAAAACCGAGTTGGCTATTAGATCCGTTTGTAGCAAACGACATTTTTATATTCTACAAGTGAACACCTCACACACACTAACGCATCATCCACACACATACGCACACGCGCGCCACCCACACACGCACGCACGGGTATAAACAAATGTGCTAAGTAAAAAATATTATTATAGCATAATACGCCATAAAACACGAGAATCTCGGAGTGTTGCCAGCGCATGTCAAAGTTTGAAACATTTAAAATGTTAACGTAGCGCGATGTCGTAGCACGCCTACGCGCGTAGCACTGTGGTAGGTAGCGAGGCGCTCTGAAGTCTGAATTAGCTTTAGCTTAGCTTATGCGATAAAAAATATATGCTTAATAAAACGACGAGTTAATATAACATTAGTTCTGAAAATAACGTCTAAAGTATAAAGTAAAAAAAAATCCAGCAAACACTAATAAAATCGTAAAACCTGACGTCCTATATTTTGGTACTATATTCTTATACACTTCTATCAAGACAATGTCTAAGTAAAGTTTTACCCAATATATTTTAACTTTAACGTATATAACGTCAAACACATAAGGGAAATCAAGGTAATATTAAACGACGAAGATAAGTAGCTACAATTAAAACTCCAACAAAACTTTGAGAGCCGCCCGAAGACGGTACACCGACATAAACAATGTCAGTGATTTCTATTAAAACTATTCGGCATTTCGATATACGAATTATATTAGAATAACGTCTGGGAACGGTTTCTACGCAATGTGCAATAAATTATTCGATACGGCGGTAATGAGACGGCGAGGTGGCGCTTATTGCCATTAAAATAGAGGTCATTTTGCCTCAAACAGTTTGAAGTAGTAAAAATTTAATTTCTGTAAGCATCGCTCGCTTTGTTCGAAAGTTTAAGGACGTCGTGTTTTGTACGAGTACGAGACTTGTCATGTTTAATATCCGAGTTCGCGTGTTTTGTTTAATTGTTATTTTTTCTAAGTCTAAATAAATATGTGTGTATCGGCCATGTTAATCATTCTCTATATATCTATCGCGATTGAGAAGTTTTAAAAACGATTTTTTTTATATTACAATGTGAAAGATATGTTATACCATGTTATACAAATCAAAAGAAAAAAGTAATCCGCACAGTAGTGGCAGCACACACACACATACAATTCAAAACGATAGAAAAGAGATGAATTATAAAACCAACAAGAGAAAGGGAGATAGTTTTGTCAGGTACGCGTAAATGCATCAGCAACTATCACCTAAAGGCGTCCTAATTGGGATGTTTTTGCGTCTTCAAAATTTTGCGCTTATAACATAATATGTATTTAAGGTAATATCACTGTTTAAGTATACGAAAAATATGCCATTTTATTATCAGAACTCTGCGGAGGCGATGCTAGCATTTAACTAAGATTCAATCAAGACCAAGAAACCTTTTAAAAACATTCTAAAAAAATGAGATAAACGTATTAAATCTGTATGAATTTGAAATCCGCACACATAAATTACAAATAGGTCAAAATTCAAATATAAATTATGTTCAATGTTGCCAGTAATTGGATGTTTTAATTTTATTTTAATGCGATCTTAATGTTTCTTATGTCTCAAGGATTTCGCGTGAATTGCTCAACATTGATCGATTAGCTTATAATTGATAGGATTTTAAAATTGCGGCATCTTTAGATTTATTACATGAAGTCAATTAATATTTTCATAGAGTCAACGTATGGCGACCCTGTTTTTATCAACGTGCTATTATTTGAAGAAAAATATTATAAATGTACTAGTCAGAAATATTTTTCACTTGAAACTATATTTACTACGCAAAGAAACATTTTGTAATTAATTTAAGGCGTTATTTAAATAACTTTAATTCATTAACGTGTTCTGTGGGCGACTTGCGTTCGCTTGTCACGTAATGCAGTATGTGGCAACAGTTTTTATTTACTTGTTATTCAAATCCAAAAATATAGAAATCATTTAAACAATGTGCATTATACATTTACACTAATGATCATCAAAATACGTGTAATCTCTTTCGGAATAGTTAATATAAAAACAGTTATTGTTTCACATATTTTATCGTATGTTAGCAAAAGATATATAATGTATAATACTTTGATAATTATCTAACTATGTCTACAGTGTTGTGCTAAACTAAAATAAAAAAATAGTATGTATTAATTCATTTTTTGTAATATATTAGTATTATTTATATATCACTATCATAATACTATTATATTATCTATGAACAAATTTAAATTAAAATAAAAATCTAACAAAATTATATCACCTAGGAAAACAATATTTCGATAACGATTATTTCTACAGGGAAATATGAAAGTGCAAAATGTGAAGTGCCCAAATAAAGTTAAGACTTTGAAACGCTGAGTAATTCATAAATCAATCAAATATCAAGGATGATATAAAAAATTTACTAGGTATAGCAACAAAACATTCCATTTCAATACTAAACTGGGTATAGCATTGAAATAGTGAATTTAATTTCTGTTTATTAAAACAAACGTTCTATTTCAATGATATACCTGGTATATTATTGAAAAAAAAACATCTCTAAAATTTAAAATACTTGTAGTCAGCGCTCCAAAATCGAATAGTATGTGTCTACGAACCCAAAAGGCAGTGAGGTTCGGCTGCAGTCGGCTCTGCAGGTCGGGGTCGGAGAGCGCCCCCCGGCCCAGCGAGGAGGCCGACGAGCCTGATGGCCGCTTTCCCCGCCCGCGCCTCTCCCCCTGCAATGGGGTGTGAAGCGAGATCATGGCAGCTTGGACTCACTCATCAGTATCAAACTATTTCGATGCTATATTGTTTTTTTCTATTGTATACTTTTTGCTCAAACCATTTTTTTTTCTACTTATTTTTGACAAATCATATTTAAAAAAAATTACTCAATTTGAATTTCAAAATGAAGCGTGACGCCAAATTTAAAGACAATTACAAAAACGACAGGTTATATAATTTAGAACGAATTCTTAATGAAGTACAAATTTTAATAATAATTATTTATTATATATACTTTACAAACATAAATCATAAGTCGATTTAGACTTTTTCTTAATAACTAGTAACACTGCCATGATCGCAAAATCGCTTACTTCAGAACTAAACTACACAAAGCGTTACACCCCCTAAGAGTCACATTTTTCAATCACTTCAACATAATAACTTAAGTAAATTAACTTAAAACTTCGTGCTCTTATGTAGATAAAAAAAATTGTTGGTCCAATATCTCATAGTTCAATTAACCAAAAATAATTAAAATTTTAATTAGGTATGTAGTTGAAAAATGTGACCATAATATAAGCATCTATATTATTCCTCTAAAATATTGCAAACCATAGTGTTTTTGTAAGCTTCTGCTAACCTTCATATTTGTACAAAAAAATCTCTACTGTTATGAAAATGAAGCGACTAGAATGTAAGAATTCCATTTTTCCCTTCTTAACTCATTAGTTATTTTTAAACAAAGCCAGTTTGAGGTCTGTCTGTGTGAGATTTTGGCAAGAGAAGTTTAAAAGCTCTCGCCTGTTAAGCAAGTTCATTATTGCTTCATTAACAAGTAATTACACATTATGAGCGGAGAAATTCACCAGCTAGCATAAGTCAAAAAGATCTACATCAAGTGATGGCTTAACATCTTCCCTTCCTTCAGCCAACCTTAAATTACGTTCAACATAAAATCACATTTGGAAAATTATGAACACCTTGTAAAATATTGGAAAACTATACGAATAACCAAAACGTTCTTAGTTATATAACCACCTAGTTTGATCAAAAATAAGCTATCATTGGCCAAAAGCTAAGAAAACCCACTACCAACTAATACCCGATACACGCAACACGGTACACTATCAACACGATAATCGCTTAAAACATCTCCCAATAGACGATGACGATATCGACACATCGATACATCTATCGCTGCATAGCAATATCCTAAATAGTACGACACCTACATTACCATAAATTTCGGTCATTTGCGATATAACGAGAAATAATTGCCAATAAAAATAACCGGAGGCTCACGACCAAATATCACAGTCTAATTTCAACGTATATTAAAATATGTTTCCGGTGCCATTTTGTATGTAGGTGCGGCATCAGGGCCGAATACATTAATCCGGTATGGTACAGTTAGCGAGACGGTAACTGGACACGTTTACTGCACGTTTTGTGACGGATATTGTTAAAAAAAATGGATGAGCCGTACTTTTTTCGTTCATTTTATGCATAAAAATGATTTAAAGGAAACGGACATCGAAATAATATCTACTGAAACAGTCAAGTATAACCGTAGGACATGGCAAGACTCTCATTGTTGTAAGAGAAATGTGTCAATTTAATATAATAACTGGATGTTTTTTAGGCCATCGTATTTGCGAAGTTCTAAGCTTTTTCCATGGGTAGAGATTGTCCTTTACCATCAGACTGCAACACGTGCTATCCTGCTAAACAATGGCAAAGTACTGCCACTTTAATTACGTACCAATAATTTTTATCAAAAATCAAAGAATTTTATAGGTTTAAAATCGTGTAGTACTCTAGCCGATATAACACAAATTATCTTTGTATAATTGTAATTTATTGCTTCGCAAATGTACCATCCTGACAGATTTGAAGGTTTTTTTTCACATAAATAAGTGTTGCCGCTTTAAATATTGTGCGTTATCTGTGGTAGCTGTCACATTGACAGATGTCCAGACGATTTTAGCTGGTAATCAAGGTTAAAAGATGAACCTATTAGATGCACACGAGGAAACAAAATAGCCTAATAAAATTCCTTACATATTTCAACATATTTTTTGCGTGCTTTAAGATCTAACATGATAGTACAAAACTAATTAACAACAACATCAAAACCATATTTTACACAACATACAACATAAAAAAATAAACGTTTAACATAAAAATAAATTATAATTAATTTTTTCCTCAATTTACTTTGTACGCGAAACATCCTGCACTAGTGTTGTAATGGCGCCATTATTTCCGATATTCGAAATGTAATCGTAAATTCGAACGTTGGAACGATTTCAAAATTCGATCGCGCTTAGTTCTAAATTTAAACGATATTGTTCGTATTTCCATAAACACGTATAAAGTTGGTAGTGACAATCGGATGAGAGTGCGGTGACACGAAATAAAACCGGTACAATATAAAATAAAAAGCGGACCATACCCACACTAAGGCGAATTGGTTATCTCATTCCATTGGTACTTACGAGATTCATTACACATTATTGGCTAGATATCCAATAAAACCATATTTGTTTGCTACTAGTGATGGGACCTTGTCGATAGTCATTATAATCACATTATAAATA
>JADANM010006787.1:883089-895467 GCA_026213755.1 Eurema hecabe | reverse complement strand
GTGCACGAGTGACGCTTGAGCGAATCGGTCGTGTTTCTAATAATCGTTGCTACTCTTAATTGATTACGCGTATTCATTTACGATAAGCGCGGGCTCGACCTGTAGGCCGGGCGCCGTTCGTCATGAATGACGAGGAGCGTGCCGTTGATTTTTGTGTAATTAATGATAGTGTGAGTACTAGTAATGTGGACAATCTTAAGAGACGCCATGAGCGTGAAGAGACCTCTTCAGATGAAGGTTGGAATACAGTACAACCACGTAGTCGGAAGGTTGGTCGGACGTCGAGTACTGAATTTCGTGAAAAGATTCAAGTGTTTGTCATGTCCAATTCTGGGGTCCCCAGACAATTCGCGCTAGCAAAACTTCTAAATGATAATAACATCCAGGGAGTTGCGGAAGTTAAATATATCCATCAGAGGAAGATTGTTATCACGTTTGATGGAGAGGGAGATGCGGAATCTTTAATCAAGTCCAAATTGGTGATTGATCAGGGTTGGAGGTGCCAGAGATCGTCTGAAGTTGGGCTATCATATGGGATAATCAGAAACATAGATTTGGAGGTATCGGAAGACGAGATTAATCAAAACTTGGCTAGTAACATTGACGTAGTGGCGATAAAAAGGCTAAACAAAAGGAAATATGAGAAAGACGACGCATCTGGATGGGAAAAATGTGAGGTTATTCGCCTGACATTTCAAGGGCCCTCGGTTCCAACTCATGTACATATATATGGTATGAAAGTAAGGGTGTTCCCATATGTTTTCCCAGTTACTCAATGCTCCCGCTGTTGGAAATACGGTCACCCTCGCTTATTATGTCCATCAAAAAAGATTGTATGCCCTAAATGTTCAAAAAGCCACGAGAACTGCCTTACTACCAACTTTCGATGTGTGAATTGTACGGGTCCACATATGGCTTTACAGAAGATATGCCCAGTATTTAAAAAAGAGAGAAAAGTGAGAGAATTGATGTCTGAATTCAATTGTACATACCGTAAAGCTCTCGAGGTATACGTCCCGCCATCACCTGTGCCTGACAGAAGTATCTCACCAGGCCCGCCTCTCCCTAGTAAAGTTCAGACTTTGGAATCCGACGCCGTCCAAGTAGAGTGTGACAGACCAGCGCGTAAAGTAAAATTGATGTCCGAATTATTTATTAACACGGAGGAGGACGTATCAAAAGCGGCAACCAATCGCAAAAAACCCCAGCAGTGCCAGCGAAAACGTCAACCCCGTCAACCTACCCCGGCACCCTCCCCCTCAGCTGCTCCCATGGAGATGGACAATGGTGAATCTCGTGAGTCAGGAGTTTCGGATAACGAGGCTAACTTTACACCCAATCCCCCCCCGCGAAGTCAACGTAATCGTGAAAGTGTAAAGGACCTTAGTTTTATACGTCTACTTGCTAAATTATATTCAATTTTTATCAGTAGGGATGGCTTGGAATTTAAAATTCAGCAGATACTATCAATTTTCGGTGAGTGGCTATTTGCTAACGTGATCAGCAGCTTTTCGACTGGTTCTCTGCTAAGCATGATAAATCCAAATGGTTAATTACGCTAATAGCAATACTCCCGTTAATATTATTCAGTGGAATTGCCAAAGTTTACGACCCAAGTTAATAGCCTTAGAAGCCCTTCTCTCACAAGAGAAGGTCCACATAGCAGTCTTGAGTGAGACGTGGCTAGTCCCTCATAGCAGTTTTAAAATAAATGGTTACAATACATTTAGATTAGATAGATCAGACGGCTATGGCGGTGTAGCCATTTTAACACATAGATCAATAAAAAGCGTGTCAAGTTTCACCCAATGTCCGAATGTAGGTATTGAACTTCTACGTGTTAAAATTCTTAATTGTCGGCATATTGAGAATGTTATATCTGTGTACTGTCCTTCTTCCGTTAATACTTCACAGCGTGATTGGGATTATATATTTTCATTAGGTAGGCATAAATCTATAATCTTAGGTGATTTCAACGGACATCACACTAACTGGTCTAATAGATCTGATCAGCGTGGCTTACAAATATTAGATTCCATGTTAGACAATAATTTTATTCACTTAAATAATGGCAGTCCAACTAGAACTCGTTTAGTTAATGGCATTCTACAGCAATCATCGCCTGACATATCATTTATATCTGTAGATTTAGCTACGCTATTCTCTTGGTCTGTTTCAAATGAATGTCTTGGCAGTGACCATCTTATAATTAAACTATCATCTTACATATATCTAAATGAAAGTATTATTAAAAAAAGAAATTTAAAAAAAAGCGACTGGGGCTCTTATTCTTCTTTCATAAACAATATTTTTTTTAAATTCTGATAAGCCTATAGACATACAAAATCTTTATAATTTTTTTGAACATACTGTAAATACCGCAGCTGATAAATTTATTCCTTATAAAAATATCACCTGTTCTGCCCATAACGCCTTCATTCCAAAACCATATTGGACGGCTGATTTGTCTAAAGTTGTTGCCGAGCGTCGTCTAGCATTGACCAATCTAAGGAGAAATCCATCCCCACATAATTTAAACATTCTTAGGCAAAAAGTCGCACAGGCCCAAAGAGCGATTCGTCTAGCTAAATGTAAGTCTTGGCAAAAATTTTGTACTGAGGTTGATCAATCTTCTTCATCATCGGACATGTGGAATAAAATGAGATGGGTTAAAGGACATGTAAGGAACAATAATTGTAATGTGGACCCCAAGAAAGCCAATGCGTTACTTAATGAATTAACACCTGACTATGTTGAACCATCTCAACCGATTTTTTCATCTAGCAATATGAAACTAGAGTCTGAAATTAGTTTACAAGAAGTGGAATCCTCAATTAAAAATAGTGATACTGCCCCAGGATGCGACAACATTTCGTTTTCAATGATAAAACACCTTCCTCTCTCAGGTAAATGTATTTTAGTTGAAATTTACAATTCATGTTTAAATGGTAGTGTTATTCCATTTCAATGGCGGCAGATTAAAATTATACCTATTCCTAAAGTCAATAGTGACTCACTACGGCCGATATCATTAATTTCAGTTATCTGTAAAATATTTCATTCGATCTTAAATAAAAGACTGGAATGGTTTTTTGAAAGTTGCTCACTGTTTCCCGACAATATGATAGGATTTCGAAAAAGCCGTTCATGCTACGATAATATCACTCGGTTAGTAACAACGATACAAATTGGTTTTGCAAAAGACTTATTAACGACTGCCTGCTTTATCGACGTTGAAAACGCATACAATAACATAGATGTTTTCTCTTTAGTAAAAAAGTTAGATCAGTTGGGCGTAGGGTCAAAGATTTGTTTATACCTGTGGTCATTTCTTAATAACAGGCACCTACGGTTAGAGAACAGTGAAGTTACGTCAGTTAGATTTGCTGGTCAGGGCTTAGCTCAAGGGGACCCGTTGTCACCGTTACTTTTTAATGCAGCAACAATAGATATATGTAAAAAAATTGAAATTGTAAATATTTCTCAATATGCCGACGATTTTGTATTATATACATCCGGAAAGGAATTAGCACTCTGTATGGAAAAATTGGAACAAGCATGTGAAGATTTAAATTATTTATTAAATATCCTAGGATTATCTATATCAGCCACAAAAAGTCAATTTTGTGTTTTCAAAAAAGGTAAATTAAGAAATGTAGCTGATTTACGAATTAAAGATCAATATTTACCCATAAGTTTCAATCGTAAATACTTAGGTATTTGGCTGGATAGTTCACTTCGATGGGGTACTCATATAAATTTTTTGATTGAAAAAACAGTTAAAGTTTTAAATATTTTAAAAGTTTTAAGTGGACCGGGCTGGGGGGTTCATCAAAAACATTTAAGGCGTCTTTATATTTCTCTTATACGTAGTAGACTAGATTATGCTAGTTTTCTGTATGACAATAGTAGCAAGTCTAATATTCTTAAATTGGACAGGGTTCAAAATCAGGCATTACGAATAATAGGCGGCTTTATTCGTAGTACTCCTATACATGTCATGGAGAATGATCTTTGTCTTCCCCCTCTTACAATTCGTAGGAAATACTTAGCAGGAAAGTACTGGTTGAAGTCAAAAGCTGCTATGAATAATTGTACTGTTGGATTATTACGAGACCTGAGCTTATGTAGCAATTCGAGATATTTCCGCAATAAAAAACTTCCCTTGCTTCTTTCCTCTAAAACTTTACTAGAATCTTTTCCTATGCATCAAAGTGTAAAACTGGACATGTTTTCCTTACAAACTTGGATGAGTAATTTAAATTTAAGAGAAATAATCATCGATAATATTCCATCTATATCGCGAGCAAAAAGTACTTTTCACACCTTAACTTTAAGAACATTATGCACTAGTTATATTAACAATAAGTTTCAAAATTATTATAAAATTTTTACAGTCGGATCTAAAGATAAATTGGGGGGTTCAGCTTTTTTAGATCCACAGACCAATATTTCGGTTAAACTTAGAATTGATTCTGATATCTCAGTGATGCACTTGGAGCTCATTGCAATAGCTGAAGCCCTTTTGTATATTGAATCTATCAGCTCTCTTAAGTTTGTTATTCTGACGGACTCTAAAAGTGCATTACAACATTTGGCTCGTTGCACCTCTCAAGCGAAAGGCGTACCGATAGCCTATCAAATATTGGAATCTCTTTTAAGGATAAATTCCCATAAAAAAAAGGTTATATTTCAGTGGATCCCTTCCCATATCCAATTAAAAGAAAATGAGCAAGTGGATTTACTTGCTAAACAAGCAACGGTAGATGGAGTACACGTACCAGTTTTACCTCTCGAGTCTGATCTGCTGAAATACGTTAGATATAATTGTTACACATCATGGCAGGAGTATTTTGATGAACGATCGCGCTCTAAAGGAATTTGGTTTAAAACTATCCAGCCATCAATACCACGTATACCCTGGGTGGACAGAGTACTATTGAACAGAGAGGCTATAAAAATGGCACTAAGGTTGCGTTCTGGTCACATTCCATCGAATAAGTTCGCATTTTTAATGAAAAAATCACTATCCCCAAACTGTGACGACTGTGGAGTAGTTGAAGATGTTGAGCATGTGTTGATGGAGTGTGTCCGGAATGCCTCGATGCGAGTGGCTCGCTGTGGTCGCGATATATCGGTAGGGTATATCAATAGTACTCTGTCGGATCCAGGTTCTGACGATGCACAATTTTTTTATAAATTAGCGAAAGCCTGTCTCAGTAAACCTTAGTCTAATTTACTAAGTTTTTAGAATGTTTGTGTGTATGTGTATTGTGATGACTCATGGAGCGATGTGGTCGCTAAGCGACAAAGCTCCTTAAATAAAAATTAAAAAAAAAAAAAAAATATGGCTTTAAAGGTGTTGCCTGTTAATTTATATATGGACAATTTAATGTGTAAAATATCCTTGTTGTTAAAATGTAATTTTTAATGGTATTTCTGATGAATGTTTAGAGCCTGAGATAAAACATAGGCTACTTTTTAAGTAGAAAAAAGGGCTATAAGGGAGGATGGGGGGTCAAAGTTTATATGAAAGTCCACGCGGACGGAGTCGTAGGCAACAGCCAGTGAATCTATAAATAGAAGATTGTAGATAGTTTTAAATGCAACTATACATAAACCCTATTTCAACTGGTTTATAAAAACTTTATCAACTTTTTAATTAGGCATCATCGAAGCGACGCGATAAACCTGGCATATGAAATAGAAACCTTCCTTGAAAATGACTCTATCGCTTACTGAAAACCCTATGAAAATCTGCCAGACAGTTTTTAGTATATTTTAATCAGATAGAAACAACTTAGGACTTATTTTATCATATAGTAAATGATATTTATACTAACAACAAAACCTATACACACGACACACCCAAACAACTTTTTCTCAAAATAAAATCAACAGTTATGCAAGCTAAGAAACATTTTTAATTCACGTTGTATCTTTGAAAATATAAGTCAGCCATTAAAATCAACATACACCAATAAAGTATTCTAACAACAAAACATTCGAGACAAAACAGTTGTATATTATTATAATGCAACTCTCGAGAAAAGAAATACTAAATTTCTCTTAAATATAATAGTACATGCCGTGCCCACCGGTTTGGCTTGCATTTATGCATGTGCTATAAACCTTTTCTTTTGATATCTATTTTTCATAAAAAAACTCTTCTAGAATTGTTTTTTTTTTAAATATGATGAAGTGGGGAGACGAGCTGGACGTACTCCTGATGGTAAGAGAAACGCCAGGCCATAACCAATGCAGTGCTACCCGGAACCAAAATCCGGATAAATCCGGATATCTATATCGTCGCTATCCGCTTTGAGTCTTAAGATTTTGCGTAGTTATAAAGATCTAAGCATACAAATGTAGGGACAATAGACAGGAGAAAGCGACTTTGTATATATTATGTAATAGTAAATAATTTTATGAATGCGTTGTCGGCCTTTTAAAAGAGGTAAAGGGAATAATAAGGAAAACAATGGAACTCCTGATCTCCTACTTTTTGAACGAAATGCATCTTGTTGAAAATGATCAGATCATTTTGACAAGGTTCCATAACGCGAATTAAAAAATATAATTGCTTAATGATAAACATTATAATTTATGATACAATAAGTAATTTATACATAAGTAAAAATAAAACATATACTTAATTCTGCAGTCTGCTCGGCAGAGAGCAAAATAATTATATTTATTTAATTATGTATTTATTATTCACTATAAAATAAATCACTTTAATTTACCGTTTGTAGTCAGTGTTAAAAAAGTATACATGAACGAATCTATGTCAAAATGCATACAAAATAGCGTTATTTATAACAAAAAGTAAATAAGATGAATAGGTACCGTTACGACTGGACGGACAATTCCATTTTTTATGAATAGGCGCGTCGATAAATCTGTTGGGAATTAAATAAATAAGTCTTTTATCAGAACGCGGTGTCAAGTTACAGCTGAAATGAATTATTCATCGATCGCCATTGAATCGATTAAAAATCGATTGTTTGTATCGACTTTCTGCATATCGAGTAGTTGCGTAAAACGAACGAGTTGCCAGGTTTTGCATGTGTGTAGAATGGAAAAAAATACATTGATAAATTAAATATCCACACTAATATATAAAGGCGAAAGTTTGTGAGTGTGCTAGTGTACTTATCGACGGCTGGAGCGATTTTAATAAAAAGATGAGAAATTACACAATTTATTTTCCCTAATACACTGCGGGTCACTAAATATATTTAACTAAATTTCTTTTTTTTTGTTTTTCGTACACATTGTTTATACATATTGAAATTTTCTTTGTTATCTGAAGTTATTCACAGTTTTTTACACACGTTAATGTTTAATAAATTAAGTAATTGGAACATATTTAATTTCAAGTAATTTAAGTAATAAAAGCAACTTGGTACCGACTCTGAGTTTACCGAAGCTAGTTTCATAATCACGACTAACCGTTCAATTAATAAAATTTAACTTTATTACATCGAGAAACGGTTTAAGTACAAAAAAGCCGCGAGCGGAAATACTGAGATTGTATTATAGTACTCATAAAGTTATTTAATTTTTATGTCTTTATATAAAGCGGGGTTTCAATATGGATTAGGCACGTTTTAGAGTTCTAGTGAGATTTTCTCATAATATCTATGGCCAGTTATAAAGATTATTAAAAAAAAACTACTTCATAGGCGATAGTCAAAAAGGCTTGTATCTGGGATGTAAATTAAGGCGGCAAAATAATTGGCGCGGAGTCAAATGTCAAATGGAGTTTGATTGTTGCAATTGAAAATATTGTAGTATGTTCTGTCGATGTATATTAAAGATTTTTTATTTTAAATTCAATTTATTAAGTATTATTAAGACGGAAAATGCTATTTAAGCTTACCAGCTGAAATATGGTTAGTTTTGTTGACGGATCTTAATTCTTTATTCGATTCAAATAGTCGATTGTTGTTTTATAAACACGACTTATTCGACTCAGCAACTAATGAGATTACTATTAAGATTTTTTATTCCTTGAAGTGGTGAGACGAGCTGGACGCCCTCCTGATGGTAAGAGAAACGCCAGCCCATAACCAATGCAATACTACCCAGAACTTTGCTCCAGGCAGGGGTGCACTACATTGACGCTCCCCACTTTGAGTCATAAGATATTAAGACTCATCAGCCCAGTAATCACGCTGGCTACAGTGCCCTTCAAACCGGAGCACAGTGACATTTGCACATCACTGTTCAAGCGGTAGAATGTCTGGCACTGATGATGATGGTGATTAGTGTGCCATGTTTCAATGTGTGGTACCTACTGCATGGCTTGGTACTTGAAACTGAAATTACCTAAATAAACTAGCTGACCTGTTTTTTTGCTTGGATCTCATACTTATTTACGGTTGTAGGAAGTTGCGGAATTGAGCTCTTTTACAAGTTATGTTTTTTTGGTAGATATATTAATATATACTTTTATACTATATAATAATACTAATCTATACTAAATATATAAAGCTGAAGAGTTTGTTTGTTTGTTTGAACGCGCTAATCTCAGGAACTACTGGTTCGAATTGAAAAATTATTTTTTTATTTAATAGACAATTTATCGAGGAAGGCTTCAGGCTACATAACATCACGCTGCGACTAATAGGTCGTAGAAATAATGGAAAAACAAATCAACGGGGACAAAGTCGCGAGCAACAGCTAGTAATATATAAAAATACAGTTCTTTGCCCGGCTTTCCTTACCTGCTTTTCGACTTGTTACTTAAATGTAATTTTAAATCTGATGCAGTATGGATGAGTTTAGTTTCACATGAGTCATTATTCAAAGGAAAGTGAAACGGGCACGTGTCGCTCCGTCGAAGGCTCGTCGGGAAGTGACCCACATCCCGCGCCCTTGGCAATGAACAGTTTGAATATCGAACGTCTGGTGCGCGTGCGGCCTTCAAGCGGTGTTGCCAGTCCATCTATTTGATCGGTTTTTGGGAAATTTTCATAGATTTAGGCTATAAGGAAAGGTGTAAGCAAATAAATGTTGTGTATTTTTTCATTGATTGGTTGATTGTTTAAAAGCACTTTTTGCTTACATTTTGTACCCGTGATGAGTTTTTTTAATATAGAATCATAATGTGTAGAATTAAAACGTTCACAAAATATTGATAAGCAATAAGAAAATATTTAATAATTACCATCTAAGGCACAAATATCATCAAACAAAATAATGTTGCCAACCTTTTTTACATCCCTTTTTAGCCTTAATCTAGCTACAGGAATATATCAGACAGGTCAAACTTTTAAACATACACCCGTAGCTGGCAACACTCGCTCGAGGCCACAGGGTCACCTTGCGCAGGCGCAGGGCAAAGCTCAGTTATTAGTTATAAGTCGCAGAATGCCAGGTGGGGTTGCAATTTATTGCGTCCGATATTTTATTCGCAATTTGCAACGGATGCCATTCGTTATTGTTACGTTCATATTAATGCAAGGAAAATATGTTTTTTTCCAAGCTATATATAGATAGATAAACAAATATTAATTATCTGGTTACTAGGAAATAGAAATAACAATTGTCTTATATGTTAGGTCCTCTTAAATATAATAATGGATTTTCTGTAACTTGGAGCTCATTTCGATATCAGAAGAAATGTTTTTTTTCAAGCTATATATAGATAGATAAACAACCAAAAAATATCTTGTTACTAGGAAATCTAGATTACAATAATTGTCTATTAAGCTAGGTCCTCTTAAATTTAGGTTGAAGGGACTTTCTGTAACTTGGGGCACACTCTTCGATCTCAATATTTTTGCGTTGATCACCATCAAATATTTTTATATTATTGACCATAGGTGTAATTTTTGTAGGATTAATTTATTCAACATAAAGCTACAGATTAAATAACAACGAATCGGGTAATTTTGAACCATTGATTTCAACCAATCAGCACGCGAGGAACTTTTCAAATCAAATGTAGGTGTAAAGTCTGCCTTATCGCTTGCAGTGATTTCTTCCACGCATATAGGATTCGTAAACACGGTTTATAAATGCATATAGTGAATGTATGAAGCAGTATTGTGTGCATAATCGCAGGTTGTAATCCGAACGCAATCAGATATTGTGTATCATTTACGTAGTTATGAAAAGAAACATGGCGTCATTTGTACACGTCGTGTGGTCATTTAGTAATTTAAGCGGTTTTTGGTACCGAGAATTATTTATTTATTTTATTATACAATTAAATTATTATAGAAAGATTGTTTTATACGAATATGTGTGTGTACAAAGCGATTTATTTATATATTTTGTATATGATAGTTTTATGAGACTTTTAGAATTCAGTTAAAGAACCAATGATGCTACAATCAATGCGAATATTAGCCAAATCGTTCTAGTAGTTTTGAAATGACTAGCTGAAGCGCCGCGAGTTCGTTCAGTCTGTTTCTTTCCTTCTGGAAGCCTTATACCCTACAACCTCCCCCTTTTCTGTGCTTAAGAACTAATTTCGTACATCAAGGTAACAATACCTATTCAACAAAAAAATAATCGTTCAAATTGGTTCATAATCGGCGGAGGTATTGCGTATAAAAAAGTTCATCCCCAATTTTCCACCCTTGGGGGTTGTTTTTTTTATTATTGACTTAAAATGCGACCACTCTTGAGGTATTTTTATATTACCTTTATTAGTTTTATACCTTGTTCAAATCGGTTCATAATTGGCGGAGTTATAGCGTAAGGAACATAGAAAAAAAACATACGGGTGGAATTGAGAACCTCCTCTTTTTTGAAGTCGGTTGAAAAGAATAACAGAATACGGTTCAGTTGTTACCGAGTTATGAATTAACAAACACATTTTATAGATTTTTTAATTATCATTTAATAAACCTTTTGTTTTTGCATCTTTTATCAGGCGCCATCTTTATTGAAAGCTCAAAACCGACTGAGCTTTAATAAGTTAATCAGCTAATGAAATATCACGCAGAGACAGATATTTTTTTACATAAAAATACTATGAACTATAGCCCTTGTGTCGAAGTGTTAAAGTCGATATTCGCTTGATAAAATTGATTGGACAAAATAAATAATTTGAGTGGAAAGATGACGCGATAAAGTGTACCTGAGATTGTAGTGTCAGGGTTGTTGGTGTGTTTCTTTTTAATTTGCAAGGATCATAATGGGTCTATATTGGTCGTGTCACGGATGTTTAGCGCTGGACGAGAATAGCTGCGCATCGGTAGAATCGCGCTCGTAATTGACGTATTGGTGCGAGAAAGACAACACGACTGGGGAACCAATCAACGCTCGCGCACCCGACGATCACGCGCCCCGCGCGCCGCGCCGTCCCCTCGATACCTTATTTTTGACTTCGTAGGTTTCTTTCAGCGCAAAAGATTCGTGACGCTACTTATACTTATAGTTGAATAGGTTATCATACAATCCATACTAATATTATAACTGCGAACGTAACTGTCTGTCTTTCCATCACGCTAAAACTATTGAACCGATTAGAACGAAATTTGGTACGTCGATAGTCTAAAACCCGGCGAAGGACATAGGCTACTTTTTAATGGGAAAAAAGGGTTATAAGGGGGGCAGGGGGAGGGGTCAAAGTTTATATGACAGTACACGCGGACGAAGGCGCGGGCAACAGCTAGTGTTATATATACCAATAAATTAAACATAACATGTGATTTTACGTGGGTAAATGCTCGTTGGAAGTAAAGGAGTTTAAAATGTCAACTTATAAGACCGGCCATCTTTATTAATTTATTCTTTAATAGATGTTCCTATTTATAAATGAGGTAAATAATAAATAATTTTAATTAACAATTATGTTCAATCTTAATAATTGATAACATGTAATGGACGGTCTTATGGTTTTAAGCGATTTTTATCAGGCAACCCAATGGTCTACCAATATAGAGCAGCATGCAATATTAGAATAAGGCGGGAGAATAAATATACTAATATGAATTTAAAAATAGGTTATATCATTTTATAGAGACATCGAACTTTCCAGATTGTTCCAGATTTGACCTCTATTGAATCCTTGTTTATTTTTTTTTCTTGTAACAATTTTTTATTCTTAAATAATTAATCAAACAAAGTTTCCCGTTTGGTAATGACACTTTATTAATAAGTTTTGCAAAGTTTAATGGTAGCAATGAGTATTCGCTGTGCTGTAATGAAATGGGTCAACTTCGAATCTGACTCAAGAGCTGTGGGTTCCGTATAGTATGAGTTTATCTTATTTTGAATTTACTGATTTTTTTCTGTAAGTTGTTCTTATAGTTTAGTTTAGACTTAGATTAACGTAATTTATTTTCTTGATATTTTTGCTTTAAATCAGTTATAGGCATACAGACAAGGTAAAAAAATGTTTCGATTTTTTAACTA
>JADANM010006787.1:799046-816226 GCA_026213755.1 Eurema hecabe | reverse complement strand
TAAGACTTAAATATCAAAGATACACCCTCACGAGGAAAATATTGCGACCCTTAGAACGAGACCAATTACCAAATTTTAGCGCAATAGAGCGTTATCTCTCTCGCAAGATTCCAATGTTAGCCGATGGTCAGTTTACAAAGTTGGATGTGAATTATTAAGAGAACCCACTTTTATGAGTAAACCTAAACAGTTTTATCGTCTGACCCTATTTTAAGATAGAGTAAGTTATGTGTATTTTGTTATAATCAAGCAATTACTGATTTTACATAATTGATTGATTTTCTTATTAAAATAAATAATTATTTTGCGAAAATCTCTTGTCATTTATTTAGAAATACTCCCTAAAATTTAAAGCTAAAAGAATGTTACTTACAAATTTCATCTACCTACCATAAAAAAATGTCCACAGTAAAGTGTGCGAAAGCATAGCGTCACTGCAATTAAAATATTTGTAATGCGTTAGATAAAATAATTTCGAACAGGTCATGTTAAACTAAATAGTTCCTACTATAGAGTAAAGAGAAAAGTATTAAGGTGAGAGAAATAAAACAGAACATATTTCAATTATTTTAATTATATCACATTCATTATGTACAAATAATGTTCCGTAATAAAATATATTCAGTACGTAAGAAGCATAATCATTGACCTAAAATATTCTACACAAATTACAACTGCCAACTTAAAGCACTATTATTGCTAAACCTTATAAAATTAAACATATCAAAAACAAAATTCCGTACAAAACCTAAATGAATAATTTATCGAAAATTGACCAATTGTAAAAAATGAAAACCTTTCAAATTTTCACACGATATAAAATTTTTCTAATAGGTACAAACATTTAATCCCAATATAAAAATAACAATAAATAGTCTATATCTAACATAAATTGGAATGAATTATAATGTAAAAAATCTCTTGTAATTCAACATGAAACATGATTTTACTAAGACCAGTGCAACTATTACACCCCACCATACCTAAAACAATCTCGGCCCCCTAAAAATTGAATATCATCCCACAGTAACCCACTCACCAGTTTAAAATCAGCTAAAAGATACTTCCCCGTCCTATTCTTAAAAATAAGCATGACAATTGATATTAAAAAAAACATCAGAAAGCCAAATTGCTAGCAAATTTATACATAAACTGGGAAAAGTATTCTAATAAAAAATACAAGATTATTTAACATTTTTGAACGCAAAACGTATTATTTGACTAGCAATGCGTATACTTATAAATAATTTCATTATATAGGCGATAGGTACACAGGTATGTTTTCGTATGAAACGCAACAAAGGTACATTAAAATTATATGGAATAAATTACACAAATAGGTGAGAAGACTTCTTGAAAAAATAACAATCGTAAGAACACCGACATAGGTGTACCCGACGTAGGTATCCCCCCTTCTCTACCCTTCTCTTTCTCCCTTTTCCCCCAAACAAGCGTAACTTCAAAATATTGTACTTCTCTACTAACTGTCAAAACCGTTGACATCTACATGACGTGTCCACAGATAACGATGAACATTGGAATACAATTATTATTAATTAGATATATCGAATATATAAATTTCAGTCTAATTTTACTAATGTGACCAATGGTCTATGTCATTTATTAACTATGTTCAATAATGTGATATTTCATATCTTAAATCTGTGTTCATCATTCCTATGTTCGTTTTTCATTCAAACCGTTTGATTTCATATAAAGGTTCCTAGCAACATTTCAATTTTAAGGAATTATCATTATTTCTTTGAGTAATTTAATAGTTTATAAGTGTTCAAAGATGTTCTGACACAAAATGTCGTATATACTATTCAT
Organism: Eurema hecabe; assembly: GCA_026213755.1. Lineage (NCBI taxonomy): Eukaryota > Metazoa > Arthropoda > Insecta > Lepidoptera > Pieridae > Terias > Terias hecabe. The sequence goes on along the minus strand of JADANM010006787.1, from coordinate 814,396 downwards.
AGTGTTTACACTTACTCCATAGTGTTCACTTTTTGTCATAAGGTCTTAAAGTCATTATAAAAGTGTTATCTCTTTAAGTGCAAATCGAATGCACTTTAAAGCTATTATAATATTTAAGGCTATAAAATGAGGGTCAAGGTCACCTAAGGTAAATAAAAGTTCAGAAATTTTTCTTCTATTACCTGTTTGAAGGTCACCAAAATATTTGTTAACGCTTTTTTTTTAAATACCCTCATTATAAAACCTTGAAAATTCTTTGGAAATTTCATGGTTTGGAATAATTTCATTTTTTCCTATATTTTAAGTTTCGTTTAGTTTGTTGGCAACATTCTGCTTCCACTTGAAGTTACTTGTGCTGCATCAGGCTAAGATGCTTCTTTATGTCTTAGAGCCAAGTACCACCAAAGTACCAGTTTAGTCACCAAAAAATTTATTTATCGTCTCATTTTTTTCTTTCAATAAAGTTCACGATAATTGGATAATTGAAGTTAGCAAGACAAGCCCGCGTACTTTACTTTTAACTGAGTGGAGCAATAATTGATTTTTTCGTAGTTTAATCATCACTTAAAGCACTATGCTGTATCACGTTGGACTTGGACCATATCTGTCGTTCACTTATTCTGTACCAGATGAAGGAGCCTCAGCAAGACCAGTGAGAGTACTTTGTCGAGGGGGTCAAGGGCGCCCCGCTGTAACCACTTGGGGATGGTGGTTCGCGCGTGGCTGAAGCCCAGCTTCTGCAGGATGTAGTCCACTCCGTACGGTTCGATTGATTTGCCCGCCCAGGAGAGTAATCTGAAATTTAGAGAAATGAAAATATTTTATAAACGCTCTACTCTACTGCGGGTCGTGAAACCTCACATACTCTATGAGTAGGGGTTTGCAATTATATTAATTAATTCATTAACTTGCTACTTTATGAATTATTAACATTAAACCTAAATTACACATAACAATCGCTCTAGGAATAAGACAGCCCATAACACCTAGAATACGTCACAACAATATACACGCACGCACACGCATACACGCACGCACGCACGCACGCAGTAAATAACTAGTAACAAGTCCAGACCTGACGGTGGGCTCGAGGTGCCAGGTGAGGCAGTGGTAGTCGCGGTAGTCGGCCGCGCCCCCCGCGCCCGCGCCCGCCGCACTCGCTCCCTCCCCCGCACCGCGCATGCCCGGCATCTGCGAATGATGAAAAAAGGCAAAAATATAACTATCTCTAAGACTTAAGAGTCATTCATCTTCGAATTTTAAATTCAATAACAGTGATTGCAGATTACATTAACCTTCCTTCAGTTTATTTTAAAATAGTTTTAATAATTTTTTTTGTGATTCATTATTGTGATTCAATAATGTGGAAGCTATAAGTGAAGGTTGAAACCACCATCTTCGTCTAGGATTCTATATTTTCAATTCTTACGGATCCTGTTTTACTGTTTTACTCGCTATAGCTATAGATAAAAGTAAAATTTCTGTCAAACATACCACGCGATCCTTCTCCTTGATGTAGGATGAGATCAGATCGTGGAGGAAGAGGAAGGCCTCCGCGTCCACCGACACGAAGATGTGGTCCTCGAACTCCGTTATGAAGCTGCACTCCACCACTGGCTTTGGATCTGTACACATATTTTATAGTTAAATCTTTTAAAATTGTTTTTGGCTATGAATAAGCTCTTTTGCTTAACATGAAGTGTCTATAATACAAATAAATCTTTGCCCTTTTCGTAGTTAAAAAGGTAACATTTTATTCGATTATACTAATACAAATAATAAAAATTAACAATTAAGAAATTTTATTATTTAGGTTAGTTAGAAAATAAGTTAGTCAACGACCAAGTCTTGTTGACCAACATGTCCCTCTAGTGTACCTATGAAAACTGGCTCGAAGGACCATTTAAAAACATTATTTTTTAATGTAAAAAATAATTCCTCATCAAACTAACAATTTGAATAGCACTACAACTATAACAATGGAATTGTGACGTCATCACATCGATAGTCTCACCGTTCTCCGTGGGCACCTCTTGCGGCTGTCTGTGGCTGGTCCTCAGGTGCAGCTGCAGAGCTGGCAGCGCGAAGATCACCTCCCGCACGTGTCCCGACTTCCCCCCGCTCCCCGCGCCGCCGCCGCTGCTCCCCGTGCTCGTGTTGCTGCCCGTACCGGCCGGGGCTATCCCCCCTTCCCGTTCCAGGGACGGGAACAGCTCGATTGCTGTAGTTGTTTATGTTTAAATAACTTAAATTGAGTCATTCATGTACAGAGCGCATCTTCTTAACTTGTTTTGATAACCAAAAATTTCGAGTGTATGTTGTTTTAGAAATCAAAAAGATGGTCACATTTTTTGTTGACTTTTGTTGACTAACAGGTTCCAACCTAGTTAAGGTGTGCGTCAAAACGTTGCTTTATATTTTGTTGTATATATCAAAAAGAAACTTATAAGTAAGTTACCCTTTACTAAAGACAATATAAGCAATAATAACTTACCATCAATCTCGCTATCCGCAAATGCGTACTGGAACCATTCTTTCAGCGTTTTAAACTGCGGCGGAAATAGAACAGTTCTCGACATTCTGCACACAGTAGCTAGTGACTGGTGACCCCCCGATCCCCCGCCAGCCCCACTCACAACCCCCCCAGTTCCAACCCCTAGACCGTTTGCCCCCGCGCCACCGAGGCTTGCGGTCAGCGTTTGCACCGCGTGGACTTCCACTTCACCTGTGTTGTGATGGTACGTCATCAGTTAGTAGATAAAAAAAAACACGTTACGTATTCTAGGAAATTTTTGAAAAAGTATAAAAGACCGAAAACAGATTATCTGAGTAAGAGATGACCTTTCACTCATCCTGTCAGCAACAAAAATTGCCGAAACATCAAATTTATATTAAAGGCTACCTGTAATATTATCAAATCAAATATTTTACCACAGACAAAAAACTAAGTTAAAAGTAAAACTAAACTATATGAAAAGTATATATACCAAGTTCATTGTGGAGATTCTGCGCCTCGGTGGCGAAGCTGATGCAGACGTCCTTGAGACTGAAGATGGCCCAGGACTTGGCCTTGAGGCTGTTGCCATGGAAACATGCCAGGGAGATGTTCGACCCGAGCAGCTCCATGCTGCCGCCCAGCACGCAACCTGATCAACACACCACTGAGTCAACACCGGGATACAGCAAAAAAAGTCCTGTACTGATTACATTTTTACTTATAATTCTAACTATAAATGTTAAAAATGTCTGACCGTCTATCTCTTAAACTGCTAAAGCCCTATTAGATAAAGATATATAGTACAGAAAACCAGGTCAGACCACTAGAGTTGCAGATACAGTGAAATGGGATGAAAGTGCTTCTGCTGTTGTTGTTGTTGATTTTATTTTTACTGTTGATATTATTACCACTATCTTTGTTACTAATGCTAGAATTACCGATACTCCTGATTACTATACTGCTGCTTCTGCAGCCATTACTGCTTTTCCAACTGGTATGACTGCTACTCGACTCGACTGAGACTCGCCGGGGATAGTTCTCTTTCGCAGGAGACCGACTGGGTGGGTACCCCCACAGTGCCAGACATTCTACCGCCTGAACAGTGACGTGAAAATGTCACTGTGCTCCGGTCTGAAGGGCACTGTAGCCAGCGAAATTACTGGGCTAATGAGTCCTAACATCTGACGACTCAAAGTGGGGAGCGTCGGTGTAGTGCACCCCAGCAAAGTTCCGGGTAGCACTGCATTGGCTATGGGCTGGCGTTACTCTTACCATCAGGAGTGCATCCAGCTCGTCTCCCCTCTTCATGTTATAAAAAAAAAAATACTCCCAGTAGTGTTACTGATAGTGGCATTACAGTTTCCCCTGCTGGTATGACTTCTATTCCTACTGGTTTGACTACTGCCACTATTACTGCTTCTTTGGCTGGTATAGCTGTTAAACCTACTAGTGATACTGCTAGTGGCATTACTACTTCTCCTGCTCTTCTACTACTACTGTCGCTGCAAGTGCACTAACCTTGTGGCGAGGCAGGCGAGTCAGTACAAAGCGGCACGCCGGTGACGAAGTGTAGCACTTTCTGCCAGTGCCGGTGGTGCCGCAGCTCCTGCTGTTGCTGCTGACTCTCGCCAGCACTTGTTGCCGCTGCAAACGAGTTTTTGCGGTAAATATTAAGGACAAAAATCAAAATTGTCTTAATAAAAAAATTAAGACTGTAATATTTCCCGAAGACAATTAATAGTATATACATAGTAGCGATAAACTCAAAAAATATTTTTTATCGTTTCAAATGTTCTATGGCGACAATTGGACCAATGCCATTTGGTAATTGGATCCAAACATTTAACAACAGGCACTAACCATTTACCACTGAAACAAGATAAAGTAAAAAAACTAAAACCCAACTACGACAAAAAACGACGCTGAAAAAGTATAAAAGTACCCCATGAATACAGGTAAAGTCACAAGCAAATGCTAGTAATATATATATATTCGAAATGTACAAGTGAAGCGCTTTAAAATGATACCAAACACGGCATATCTAGCTTAACTTTATTTTTTTACTCTGTATATTTTGTCCGCTAGAGGGCGCCACATTGAATTTGGTGAAAATCTATATAGCCTATAACCAGCGGACAATTAAGACGCTTCTAATGATATGTCATTTGTCGAATTCTGATTAGTGGTTTAGAAGTTACGAGGGAACAGATGAACATACATACATACATACATAGCCTGTCGAAATCATAACCCTCCTTTGGCTTTGCCGTAGTCGGGTAAAAATGAAACAACTAACGTTCTTTCCTGTCCCGCCTGACGCCGTAGCTGGGATGGAGCGAGCTGAACACGCGCTTGCTCGACTTGAACTGCTGCGTGAAGAACTCCTCGAGCTTGAGCTGCATCTTGAGCAGGTCGGGCGTGGTGCTGCGGCTCATCAGGATCTGGAACTGGTGCCAGCTCAGCGTGCAGTGCGTCAGGATCGTGGCCGGCCGGCTGCGGAGCATACCTTGCGTTCTTCAATATGCACTATATCCAGTAGAGATTAGTCTGGTCATATTTAGGTTAAACATTAAATGAAAACGATTGATATGTACAAAATATAGTTTTTAACCACTAAACGTCGCTTGTCTATATAGAAAAACATTGCACTATAGTTGAGTTCGCGAGGTAGATGATTCTACTGTTGTGTGAGGGGGTGTGGTGGAGGGGTGGGGGCGTCACCTGGCGGCGGCGCGGCGGGTGCGCGCCTGCCACTGGTCGCGCAGCGCGGCGCGCGGGCGCGAGAGGCGCGCCAGCAGCACGGGCGTGCCCATGTACTCCAGGCGCAGCTCCAGCGCCGCCAGCCGCACGCCGCACACGTGCGCCGGCCGGCTGCCCGGCTCCTCCTCCACGTGCACTGACCACATAATATTAAATTATTTTATTAAATCTGTTACTAAGCAAATAAGTGTGAGTGTGAAATTGAATATGAGTGAAGAGTGAGTGTGTGGGTGTGAGTTAGTGTGAGTGTGAGTGTGTGAGTGTGCGTGTGCGTGTGTGTGCGCACCGTGCGCGTGCAGCGCGGCGAGCCCGATGGCGCCGCCCACGATGCCGGCGCGAGCGTCGAGCGCGGAGCCCGCGAGCGCGACGCGCACCACCATGTGGCGGCGCCGCGTGCTGCCGATGCTGAGCCGCCCCGACACGCCCAGCGACCGGCTCTGCCAGCTGCCAACACACATACACACACATTTGTACCTTGTATTCCAATATAGGCACTAGAGTGCATTATACGGCATAATGCTAATATATAAATAGTTATACTATATATAATACGATATGATATACGCACATACATTTGTAAAAACAACCGCTGATTCCACCGACATACTAGACTTTACAGTTTTGATTTAATGAAAAATAATAAATAAAAAATAGCTTAGCGTTGTATATTTCAACAACAGCAACGCTTCGCATAATCGAGCACACTCAAAAGAACTAAGTACTGCTTTTACGTTATGCAATAGCGCGCATTTGCAGTGATAGAAAATTAACAAATGTTTTTTCTTTACATTAACATTGATCGATTTGTCACACTATACATCTAATTGGAAAACACTGATAAAAACCTCGGTAAAAATCATTCATTAAAATCATATAAATTTTGCCCAAAAATTTTGCTAGCAGTTACGAACCTGACGTTGCCCATAACGTTGCCCATGTTCATGTGAACGTTGAGACGGGTGAAGTTGACCGCGAATAGCACCAGCGTCTCCCACGCCGCGCCCCACTGCTTGCTCTCTGATTCATTTAAAAATAAGTTTAACATCCAATATGACTAAAAAACAAATCACAACTTATCCTTGAACTAATAGACAAGCAAATAGAGTACCTTTGGAATTTTGTGAATTGAGTGTCTTCGCCTTTTCGCGTTGCGGTAACACCGGGGACACGGGTGTATTGCTGCTGGACGATCTGAGAAATGAAATAAAAATTAGGATACAATGCAAGCTTGAATGAACATTTAGTCAGCCAGTAAAGGCACCTAACATTCAAAAGCTCTGGGAGGTTAACAACAAAAAGCTATAAACACACTGACACAAAAATCTTGTTAAATACAAAACCTTCGATTCCTATAAACACTTACTAAAACGCTCTATGATCTTAAAGTTATTATCATCTATTTTTGATCATATCATTTTTTTTGGCAACATTACGCATTTTATAGAAGCGATTAGCACTATGGGTATTGTACTCATGGCACATGGAACCTGGCATATTGCACATGGCATGTAGCATATGGCACATGGCATACGGCTTATGGCATGGCACACTCACGGCAGGTCCTGGTCGAGGCTGACGTCGCCCAGGAACAGGCGGCGCACGATGGAGCGGCGGTACCAGGCGCGAGGGAACGCGAGGATCTCGCCCAGCCGCCGCATGTCGTACTTGAACGACGCCGAGCCCACGTCTACTATGGCTGTTGGATATTTTTATGATTAGCAAGCAGATATTGACCGCGATATCTCAATAAGTAAACAAAAATGTGGTGTTCGTTCCTAGGCAGACATGACAATGTCTGCTTATGAAACTATTAGAGCGTTAGACCTTATGTACCCAAGCCTTAAAAACATTCTGGAAAAGAATTCTCATGTTGTGTACTTGGTATTTTTCCTCAATATGAACATGTAGACTCACTCGAAAACCGCACAGTCGCCTTGGACTGATCCTGGTCGGTCTGGAAGTCCAGCTTCCTGAAGCGCGACAGGTGGAACTTGACGAACTCCACGTTGATGCTGAGCGAGTCCTTCCGCTCGGTGTCGGCCAGCGGTGACCACTGCGCCTCCTTGAGGCTGGACTTCTTGCCGCCGTACGGGTGGAACACGTACACCGAGAAGTCGGCCAGGCAGCCCGTCACGCTCAGCCCGCCCATGGCCACCGCCGACTCCGCCATCTCCCTGTTAGATGCGCATGTTAATACTCAATAAACCGTTAGCTGAGCTGGTAATTGAACTCCTATATTGGTAAGGATCAGTTGGCTAGTCAACTGGGCATTTGTATAATTTGAGTTACGAATAAATATGATAGGCGATTACAATCTATTTATGTAAAAGAGCAACTATCAAAGTATCCTGCCGGATCTTCTTTGTAGAAATTACTTTCCGAGCTGATGTTAAGAATTGTTTTGTAATGCGATGACAAATCAAAAATGTTACTATAATTATATTGCCTAGTATATGCTTGACTTTGACATGCTACCAATTTGTTAGTCATTGTTATCATAAAGATGCCTATCTTTGGCAAGGTGTAGCAAGTGTGTGTGTGTGCGTGTGCGTGTGCATGCGCTGCGCGTGCGTGTGCGTGTGCGTATGTGTGTGCACTCACTCGTCGGTGGCGCGCTTGGAGCTGACGACGATCTGCAGGCTGGGCAGCTGCAGCAGGCACTCCACGCGCGACGCGGGCAGGCACGAGAAGCGGAAGGCGGACGGGCGCGTGTGGAAGTGCACGATCACGTCCACCGGGAACGACGCGTACACGTACTGCCCGTACGACGCGCCGCCCTCCTCGCCCCCCCCCCCCGCCCCGCCCACCCCCGCGCCCGCCTCGCCCCGCTCGCGCGACGCCGTCTCTGCTTCTGGCAAATTGTACATTCTTTTACAGCTGCCATTAGAATAAGAGCCAGCGCCAGAGTAGAGCAAGCAACTTTACTTACTTAATTGTTTATGTTTGATAATTATTAATCGAAAGACATAAATTTTGTGCGTATCTGACATAGGTAGGATAATCATAATAGACATTTTTTCAAAAGTTGTTTTGCCTAAAATCTACAAGATTATTTAGAGATAGTATATGCTATAATATCGACCCAAAAAGAAACAGGTACTTATTGTTGCTACATGATTATAAATTAGTATAACTAACCGGGCGTTGGCATTGAGAACGAAGCTTTAGTAGGAATAGGTTCTAAGGTCTGCTCCAGGAACTCCAAAATGTGTGGACTGATGATTGTCTCCTCGGGTATACTCTGTACCGTGATCCAAGCGAAGAGTGCCGCTTTCTTCGTGCCCATCTTCCTGGCCCCCACCACATTGGGAGGGGGGAGATTGGGTATCGATTGGGGCGATGCCGATTCCTCGGGTAAAGTTTTGGATTCGTAGTGTACCTGTGTGTAAATAATTTTATTGTAGTTAAATTAATTTATTATTTTAAGTTAAATTACATCCATACTAATATTATAAATGCGAAAGTAACTCTGTCTGTCTTTCCATCACGCTAAATCTACTGAACCGATTAGAACGAAATTTGGTTCACAGATGATGTAGAGCCTGCGAAAGAACATAAGACAAGGACAACATAACAAAGAGCTACTTTTTAAATCGAAAAAAAGGTTAAAAGGGGGGAAGGGGGGAGGGTCAAAGTTTATATGAAAGTCCACGCAGTCGAAATCGCGGGCAGCAGCTAGTTTTAAATAAAAAAATAAAGCTTCATTACTTTGTCATGTACCTATTTATAATTAACTTATTACACCTTTTAGCCTAGCATAGCTGCAAATCATCCAATATTTATTAAAATACCTTTAGTTGTAATCCCGGCACTCTGAACACGGTGACGTCAGGAGGGGGCGGGAGGCGCGGCTTGCGTCTCGCGTTTGGCGACCCTCCCAGAGGAGCGGAGCCTCCCAAGCCCCCAGCACCCAGAGGCCCTGGAGCTGTGGGGCCCGATGGTGTGGCTGATGGAACACTAGTGCCTCCCACTTCGAGACCTGAACCAGCGCTAGGCCCCGCCCCGGATAAACCGCCGGACGCTGAACGGCCCACGCGTGGTCTTCCTCTAGTATACAAGAATATTAAACCGGTAAAGATAGCGGAAATATAATAATAATTAGTTATAATTAGATTATAATTGTTATTAGTATAACAATAGCTATATAGATAGATATATTCGGCGACATGTTGACAGACCATTGATTACTTAGTTATTTATGGAAATGTATTTTTTCGGTATTGTATCATTAAATAATAACAGTTTAACAACATCACAGCATTTTTAACTTGAGCTTAAATGTAGAAACCTCCTCTTTTTTTAAGTCGGTTAAAAATGACAATAAGCTTAATATTATTTGAACCTGTGTCATTTTTTAGCCACTTTTAAGTCACCAAAAATTTGTTAATACATATGATTACGGCTTAGAAGGTACGTACATCTTCAGGTCGTCGTCCTTGGTGGGCTCCTTGGTGTGCAGCACGCACTTGCCGCTGTTGATGTGCACCTTCACGTCCAGCTCGAAGTCGATGTTGGGCTCAGCCGTTTTCGTTTTGTTCTGCTTGCCCTCCGACTGACTCGCGCCTTCCGATGTTGTGCTTCTTATTTGAATTAAAGAAAAAACGTTATATTATTTAGTGAAAATAAAAAGTAGCTAATGTTTAGTTCATTCAATTCAAGGGAAAAATACAAATGACTGAATGTTGGTTGAATTATTTTGATAGATGTGAAAAATGTTTCTAAATTTCTATAAATTTCACGTGCACGACATTACTTTTTAAGACGTATCGACATATTTGATATAGACAATAAATATAGCAAATTAATATACACAAAACTTCAACGATTTTTGCTTTTATATTTTTGAATATTAATGTTTAGTGTTTGCGTATGCTTGAGCACGTGCGTGTGCGTGTGCGTGTGCGTGTACGTGTGCACGTGCGCACCTGGTGTCGGCGTGCGGCAGGTCGAGGCGCGCGCGCTGGAACGTGACCGCGCGCAGCGACCCGCCGCGGGACACGCCTCCTGCGCACACACACATGTTACTACAACACTGCCAATCATTTTATTTGCATTATTTTATAACTAACATTCCGCTTTTGCTCGGATTGTTCCCATACACGGTTTTTAGTTCAAACTAATTTTAATTGCGAGATCTACATAATCAATCTGTCTTTGCTGGCTGTAACCTTTACACACATAAAATTATACATACATTTTATGATACAAAAAAATGGAGAAGTTATGTAGATATTAACACATCAAGATTTCTTAAAATAAATTGTAAATTAAGTACTAGAACGAATGAATGTGAGAGTATACCGGTAAGCGTATCGCTGTCCACGGAGCTCCAAGACGCGCCCTCTATGATATCAGCCAAGCGTGTGTCGTCCTCCGGCAGCAGCAGCGTCTCGCCCGAGTCGCCCACGCTGCTGAGGCTGCCCGCGCTGGTCAGCCCCATGCCGCCAATGCCCAGTCCCATGCCCAGGCGCATGCCGGTCAAACTGCTTGGCGTGCTAGCTGAGGGTAGGACCAAACCAGCCGACGCTGGCTCGCCAATGCTGGAACTGTTATTCATATTCAAATAAATATTTTTTAACTTTTTTTTCAACAAAATTGTATTACATTAAATAAATAAAAGAAATATATTTAATTCGCGAAGTCTAACTTCAAAGCAAGTTTTCTTAAGTAACTAATATAAACTAATAATTTTTCAGGAAAAAATAAATAGCATAGTTTTACACAAGTAAAACCACAGAACACAGCTACTATCTATATATGTATGTATAATGTATATTGGGTGGATGTATGTATGTGTGTATGCACGTATGTGTGTACGCACCTGTCGTTGTCGTGCGGCGGCGGCGCGCGGCTGGAGCCAATGCCGAGCTTGCCCTTGGTGATGGAGCTGGCGCGCACGCTCTGACGCCGCAGCTTCTGCAGCATGTCCCTACACAGTACACTCATTACAGTAACTTTCCTATTGATTGAAAACTTAGGAGAAAGCCTAGGATGCTTGTGAATGTGTCTCAAACGGCCAAATACTCATACGCAAACTAAATTTAAGCACGCCTTAAGACTCGTAAATTTGACAGAATTGTATGGCGACCTGTCAATGGGACCGGTTTAAGTTGTACTTACATTTAAGTTACGTTTCTGTGTTCCGGCATAAGGTACGTAGGTAGGAGGTAATGGCTGAAACCTGCCGAAGGTCGTAGCCAGTAGTGGCTTGTCAGTAAATCACGCTTACTACATGTATTCGAATCATTGGTGCCTAACGGTCGGCCACTTATTTATCCGATTAGTCGATCTTCTCTATGTCTATATCTCTTCTCCTCCTTCTTCCAAAAGCCTGCTAACCTAGCAAGAACTGCGAACCCTAGCAAGAGTCCTGTATCATATACGAGGATTTGCCCCTTAACGTTCAGCTAGCGCCCGTGTAACAAGCTCACCTGCGGAAGTCCTTAAACACCAGAGCCTCCAGGTCCTGCAGGCGGCGCAGCTCGCCCTCCACGGTGGAGTGGCTGGCGCCCAGGGCCCGCAGGTCGCTGATGATCTTGGCCTGCTCCGTCATCTCCTTCTCGATGAGCTTGGACCTGGCGCGCGCGTCCAGCGACGTGTCGAACACGAAGGCCGGCAGGTGCTCCGGGCATTTACGTCGGAGCACTATGCTCTCCTAGAAAGAACACACTTGGAGTAAAGTCTGAACTAATGATCATTTGAGATATTATTGGGATCATCCTTTTTAATCTATTTGTCTAGCTTTAAAATGCGTATTTTAAAAATTTTGGTACATCCCAAGCAGACACTTTAAAAATTGGCAAAATTGGTCTCTCAAGCTGTAGTCGCGTCACAAACCGACATATTTTTAATTGCATTTTTATTTGTATATTGTATCTAAGCTAATAAAAAAATTCAAGTAAATAGCGACAATTTTGCATATGACTTAAACAAATATCTTCACACCTAAAACTAGAAAAACATATACATATAAAAAAATTCTTACTTGCGAATCTTTACTGTTGTCTGCTTCGTCGTCCAAATCACTCTCATAATCCATTTTAAGAGGGTCCTCTTCTTCAAAACCTGATTAAGCAATTTTATTATATTTTGGTCCTTCGAGCTATACTGCTAAATAATTTTGATGTTGTTTCTTTTATAAATTATATCTTTTCCGTAAAATAATGTGTAAAGGTTTATCTGCAACCTTTTTAAACTCTAAAATTTGATATGAAATAATAAGTTAGAATAATAAAAAATTAGGCATCAGCAGCTTTGCTTTCGCATTTATAATATTAGTAGATATTTTTATTTATTTACTAGCTGTATCCCGCGGTTTTACCCGCGTAGTTCCAGTTCCCGGGGCAATACCGGGATGTAAGCTATCCTATCTTTTAAGTTGGATCAAACTGCACATGGTGTGCAAATTTTAATATAATCGGTTAAGTGGTTTAGGTTTGTCCATTGAGGACAAACATTGTGACACGAGATTTATATATATTAAGACATACATAAATAGTATAGTTTGTCGGTTATAACTCACCAGTCAGCATTGTAAGCGTATGTCCGAGCGCGGACAGCTGCTTGCCCACGGTGGTGTCCAAGTGAATGTCCACGCCTTCCATCTGCCACGACACGTTGAGGAACCACTTTGCGTTCTCTGGAATTTTTTGTTTATAATGACACTGCAACACGTTTTGGACTTTATTTGCCTTCGCTTGTATCTTTAAATGGGTTTATGTTGCTTAAAATATTCAAGTAATAATTAACGCAATTTGAGGGGGAGGTGCTATATCGTACATATTTTAAAATTGAATGACGTAATACTTGAACGCTCCCTTAGCAAGATTACTTAAGTGTGAGATAGTTAGGAGTAGTCAGGAGTAGTCATGAGTGGACAGAGGTGGTCGAGGGAATTATAAATTAGTCAGAGGTTATCAGGGGTGGTCAGGGGTGGTCAGGGGTGGTCAGGGGTGGTCAGGGGTGGTCAGGGGTGGTCAGGGGTGGTACGAAGTGGTCATACCGTGGTTAAAGACGCCTGTAAGTGTGGTTACATTTGTTTGCAATTTTGATTTGATTGTTTGCCACGTTGCCCTACATGAGTAGATAGATGATGCTAGATGGGCATACCGTCGTGCCTAGCGGCGGCGGTGCGGCTGCACACCTCGTAGGTGCCCTCGGACACGCAGCACACGTTGACGCACGCGTCGCGCGGCTCGGGCTTCCAGTCGTCCAGCGACGCCTCGAAGTCGCGCGCGAAGCGCAGGCACAGCCCCACGAACCGACCCTTTATATATCACTCTTCGAATTAATATTCATTTTTTAAACAAAAGAAACGCTTTTATTATCTTTATAATCACAGTTTATGGTTACATTAAAATTAAAAGTATTAAGAAGATTATATTACTCTACAAATTAATATTCATTTTTAAACAAAAGAAATGCTTTTATTGTCTGCATAATCACAGTTTATGGTAACATTAAAATCAAAAGTATTAAGAAGAATTAAAAATACCATTTAAATATAAAGAAATATGTCAAGAAACTCATGTCCGAGCCTGAGGGGTAATATTCTCTTCTATTGAATTCAAACAAATGCTCAAATACCGACTACATCTACAATTCGTATGTTCGCCATCAGCTGATTCATAACTCCGACAGAATTCTTTCTCTTTATATCTCTATTAATTTAATACGGTGTGGCCATGTAAGTGTTGCTATGTTACTTAATTTAACTCAAAAAAAGTTTATTATCTAACAATAGCAAAATATGGGCCTACTGCCTATACATTAACAGATCGGACACTAACACACTGAATAACGGTTACCTTGCTAACTAACGCGCCGGAGCTGACGGCAGAGATGCTGGTGGAGTCCAGCGTCACCACCACCGCCTCACCGCCTAAAGCTGCTTCGCCCCACCCCCAGCCCCAGCCGCACCACTTCGACTGCACATAAACCTTCAAGTTATACTCAGATAAAATTACTTGTAGGCTCAAGTGTTAATCAAACTTAAGTACACCTCAAAAGGAGTTACTTTGATGCATTTAAATCGCAAAATATAAAATTTGATAATGGTTGAACTATGCTTTATTCTTATTTTTAGCTATCATTGGCCCTGTATCATCACTAGGTCTTAAATCCATACTAATATTTTAATTTGAAACTTTTTATAGTATTACGCTTTCACGGCCAAACTTTAAATTAAAATTTTCTCTTCATATTTTGTGGTTGCATAATCGATAATTATTAAAGAATAATTCAAATGTAAGAAATATTTGTTTTTGTATTAATGATTTTATGATTCTAGGTCCAAAAACTTTGCTAATGAGTCCATTCAAGCATCCAGGACCTAGTTAAGCGACTATTATCTAAGAAGGGATTAAAAATATAAGGGGTGCTCACGACGGGCGGCTGGTTGAGCGGCAGGCAGATGCCGATGTCGTCCACGTTGAGCTGCAGGAACAGCGTGCTCAGGTGCGGCGCGCCGATCTGCGACGACAGCTGCACCTGCAAGAAACAAATTTATTCAATCATGATCCTTAACTACAAGAGTCGTCCTTCAATGTCCAGGGTTCATTAACTTTCTACACTTCTTTATTTATCTATAGGGCATACATATTAAAGATTTAACATTATATAGGGATATATTTAAAGAAAAATGCATTACTAGGTTTTTAGAATGGACAAAATAGAACACATTTTCTAGACCAAAAGTTATAAATAAAAAATATTAATTATTAAGTCATTGTCATACATTTTAGTTAAGTTTGAGCTCTATTGAAAACAAGAAGATAAGTAAATTTTACAATACAACACCGCTTACCACCATAGGATCTTCCCGCACATTTTATTTGTCTTTCTAACCTAACCTCAAAAGCACGTACCTTCTCGAAGACCTGCTGCGTGGCGGCCAGCACCTCCTTGTTGAGCGTCATGCGCTTCTCGTTCCAGTACTCGTACGCGTTCTTGTAGTTGAGCCACACGAGGATGGCGCGGTCCACGGCCACGGGCTGCACGTACACCAGCGGCCGCTTCAGCCGGATCAGCACCACCTCCTTGTCTTCGCCGCACACGATCTCCTCTTGGAAGGCGTTTCGCATCGCTGTGGGGG
>JADANM010006787.1:764267-791500 GCA_026213755.1 Eurema hecabe | reverse complement strand
TGTACCCTACGGGGGAGTCATAGCTTTAGATATGGAATTCAGTGAGGAAACCGTACCCTGTGGGGGAATTATAGCTTTAGATATAAAACACTCAAAGAGATACACATTTATTTGAATAGGGTTATACACATGCTTGATAAAGGTTACACCTTTTTTTTTCTCCAATCATACCTATTAATTATGATATAAATTTACAACATTACAACAGTTAAATAGTAAAATATAATAATAATAAAATTTCAAAATTCAAATTACGTCATCGTTATTTTTCTTTCTCAGTCCCACATGAACGGGACATGAATCTTCTTCGAGTCAAATCTTCTTTGGGAAATTTAATGACTTATAATAGCGTTTAAAACATTTAAAAAAGGTGCATTTTGTGTTCAGAAAAAACATGATAAATTAAAATAGTTAAATATGTATTTTTAAACAGACAGTCTTACAGAGCCCAGTAGTTGGAAGATTCCACTTCGACATCTGACCTGGTTACTGTTAGCATAAGTAATAAAATTTAATTTTAAGTTTTGGTATACAGATAAGTGCTGTACAAATAGCAGGTATACTTTTACAACTTGGACATATATTTCTCCTACTTTTAATCGTCTTTTAAAAACACTAATATCTTTACAAACTTACCCAGCTTGCCCTTGACAGTCTTTCCAGTAGACCTTAATTTCTGCGCGAAGGACTGAGGCCTGGGTCTTGGAGGTGGACTCGTGTCCTTCTCGGATCCTGTCTCCGGGCCTGGAGTAGTGGGGATGTCCCACTTGGAGTCCAGTCCGGCGTATTGACTCTCTTTGTCTAAAGATGTCACGCTTACTAGGTTCTCGCGGTACTCTGAACCTGAAGAAGACAATTAGTTTAGTGCTTTCGGGCTGTTTAGTTTGTGCTTTGCAAGTTTTAGAGTTTATATTTTTAAACTTAACAGTATTTTAATAAAAATAGCTACAAAAGATTATATTGCTTTCGAATTTCGATATTAAAATAAATTACTGACTTTTCTAAACAGTGCACATAGATTTACTTCAAATTTGCAGAATTCAACTCAGAAAAGCTGGTTAAAAATTTGCTTCACCGGCTCGAAGGACCATATTTCATTACACTTTAATTAAAACCAACATTTTGTCCCCATTAAATTGTATATTAATTATCTACTAAACATTATGTAAATTTGTGGTCAAAACATAAAGTCATCATTAGAAATATAAGTCAATCCTGCTCGAAGGACTACACGTTACCTGACATGCGCGTGCTCTGTCTCGGGCGGGCGGTGCGCGCGCGCAGCTCGCAGTGCGTGTCCTTCACGTTCTGGTACATGTTGCTGATCTGGTGCAGCAGACGCAGCAGCGGCATGTTCACCTGATAAACACAGACACACACTTAAAGGCATCTATGTACAGTCGATTACAAAATTAATTGATTATTATTAGATAGAGTATGCAAAGGTGACAGGGAGATGTCATTTGATTAAAGTTGATCATCAGTGATCTATGTTATAAGGTACGATGTGGTTTATATTGACCCCCAAATTTGTAAAAAAAAACTATATTAAGACAAATAGTCTATTGAAAATATGCGTTTAGTACAATTTATTATTAGAAAAAACAATTAAAGTGTCAAAAGGGGGAGACTTAATTGCGTTTAACTGATATGTTCATAAATGATTATCCATCTCACCTGCTGCGAAATGAACCGTATACTGAGCTTGCAATTGATCATAGTGCTGATGTGCTTCTTGAGCTGCCCGCGCGAGATGTACACCACGTTCTGCTTCTGCACCAGCTCGTCCACCGCCATGTCGGCCACTTTTTTCACCAGAACATCCACTTGTACCTTCTCGCAGAGGAACGCTGGGCTTTCTGATGCCATGTCCGGTTGAGGTTGTGCTGCATTTTTTTTTTTCTTTACAAGGTAGTTTTTTATTGAATGAAGAATTAGGAAAAATATCATGTTATATTTTCATCATAAGGGACAATGTTATAAAGAGAAACATACCAAATCTAAAACGTCTATCGTCAGTACCCGCACACCACAGACTTTTAAATCTGCTGGCATCTTAACCTTTTTATTTGGCAGTACACTACACCGATCTACTACACTTTCAGTTTCATACAAATAACCAATCCTCAGACTATAAAGTCCCTCCTGCACTGGCACTGGCACCCACCTTTCCCCTTGGAGTGTCTGCCCAGGTCGCTGACCACGATGTGCACGCGCAGCGAGTCCAGCCAGCCGGCCAGCGACACGGAGCAGCCCAGCGCCTCCAGCCCCGCGCTGCCCCCGCCGCCGCTCTCCTTCGCCTCCCCTGCTACATGTGACCCACATTATAGTACGTCCAATTTTAATAAGTTTAAGGAGGTAACATTTCTTAATTGAACGGAAACATTTATTTATTCTCTCTGTACAGCCTTCAGTCTTAAGAAGGCCATACTCTATAAGCTTATATCACTTATTAAATTATTGGACTTTATAATTTTCGAATTGGTTAAGGTTACCTTTAACAATAACAAATTAATAACAATATTTTTGTATTTAAGTGTACAGCTTTTTAATCTGCAAAAAATTCAGTAATTTAATAAATATCCGGCTCGAAGGACCAAAAAAACGCTCATAACACTTAGTACTGCTATCACATACCTTTTCCATGCGCCACCTGGTGCGGGGACACTCCGAGGGCTGCTAGGAATGGTTGGAAGACCAGATGAGCGTCCAGCAGCATCAGGGAACCCTGGAGCGGGTAGAGGCTGCAGGCCGGCAGCGACTGCGCTACCACACGAGGGTTCATCTTTGGAGGCATCATTGGTTTCTTGCTCTTTGGCTCCTGGGAAAGATTACAAATATTTGTTGACATTTGCTTTATTTAGTTTGAATGCGTACTCTTTATATGAACTCACAGTCTCGTTAAGATGACTGAAACTGAAGGAATTTTGCATAATCTTTTTATACGAAATAATTTAAGCCGCCCGAATAATTTGCCGATGTAATGACTCTTAAGTTCAAAACAACAAAAAATATAATATTGTGGACGGTGGTCATCACTGCCAATGGAACACTCGTGAATTTTGACAGTTCTGGAGTGGGCCATTAATCGAAAACACTATTATACACTTCAGCCAACATAACATGTAAACAATAACCAATCAAAAGGTTACGTACCACTTTAATAGGCTCCTGCTTGGCCATCCACTGGTAGAGGTCCTCTCTCGCGCGGTCAGCCGTGATATTATCCTGACTGCCTTGAGAGTACAGTGAAGGGTTGGAGCCTACGGTCGGTAAGTCTTCCTTTAGCGTGCCATAGTCTAGAAATAAATGTTTATATAAAAAAAGCCCGGAAAAAATATTAAACCTTATCTACCCAGAATATCCTCGCATGAGATGATCGTATAACATAACCAACATGCAATCAATTTTATTTACTTTCTACATTTAACCCAATTTCCATACCATTTCCATAGTACGTAATAACTACAATATATACTCTAAACCATTAACATAAAGCCTTGTTCATTATCGACCTTCTTTTGTCTCCGCAAGAGAAAGCAGTACATAGGATTAAAGTTCAGATACCAAAACTAACTCTCAAAATATATACATGTAACATAGTTCTAACCCCATATAAACATACCCCTTAAATGCTCAACACTTACTAGCGATAGCATCGTCTAGGAAGGGCGTCTTCCTCGTGGAGAACGGCAACGACGGGAACACTAGGCTCGCCCGACTGCTTTGCGCCGCGCGCACTGTTCCCACCACACAATATACTTTATCATACATCCGACGAATAATGGAAGTAAGCAACGAAAGCTAACAAACAGTGCTTTTAAAACTCTCTTATTAATCCAAAATCATACAATTCTACTTTCTGTTAGCGAAACCTTCAAAACTTATAATACGTTAAATGAGATTAGATGTAATTATAACTTGGAATAAACCTATGCTTATTTACATTAAATAAAAATACCCGGCTCGAAGGACCAAAATGAATTGATTGTTTTATAAATAAATTTCCTTAAGATCTATCTAAGAGAAATCATTTTTATATAAGAAAGATTTTATATGAAATTAAACATAACAAATAAAAGAATCAACTTGTTTAAAAGCAATTATCAGTTTAAAATTGTAAGTTAAGCATATACAATATTTTCTATTACAAGGTAAAGCGAAAACTTTGAAAACACCAGAAATCAAACGAAATAACAAGCTATGTAAATTGAATAATAATTCATCTTATGTTAAGTGAAGTTGTGTTTTAATATGGTATTATGAAATGTAGCCAAAAAAGTCACGCAAAAATTTTAAATCGTATAGCTCTATATTTGTGACTCACAAAATATATGATGCACACTACACCAAACCAAAGCCTTTTAAAAAATTCAAATAACGTTAAAGCAGAAAAAAAAACCACACCCTTTTAGCAAACAACAGCAAAACACAATACCATACCGAACTTGCGTTTTGTTTATTTAAGATTAAGACTTTCAACTTCCAATTTCATATAATCGTAAAAAGATTGGAAAATTTTAGCCATCCATAGCTACATTTGGCCATTTAAATTTGGAACACAATACTGACGTCACAGAACGCAACTCGGTACGGCGTCGTACGCACCGGAGGGCGGCGTGGAGGGGTAGGAGTGCGGGCGGCACGCCATCCGCACCGCCGCTTCAACAACACAACGTTAGTACTGGAGTACGGTCGGCAAGAGAAATGCGATTGCGTGTACGGTCGGAAGCAAAAGTTAGACTTTATTTTTTTATTTTAAAGTATTTAGCTTACGCTATTTTTAATAGATTAGTTAGTCTGTTGTTAACTCTTATAAACCTATTCGCTTTAATTTTAGTAAAACTTTTGCTTTCGACTATACAAAATTTTCGTACCACGACAAATAAATACCTACAATTAAAAATTAATTAATACAAAGTCATTGGATTGCATTTCAAAAAAGTTAAGAAGCATATATACGGACAAATTGAGAAACCTCCTCCTTTTTTTGAAGTCGGTTAAACATTGTAAAATTCATCTAGGTACGAAACTTTATAGAACTAGAAAATACGACATCCACAATATTAAGACGTCACAAGTTAATAAGCTAAATCTTTAACTACTTTCGACTTTGCCTTATCGTTTCACCAAATTGTTAGTTATTAGTTTTTCTATAATAAATTACATTTTACTTTGAAAGCATTCATCAAACTATCTTTTTACGAAGTTTAAGTATATCAAACGTTTAGGAATACAATGGTACATACCTGGTAGAGTTGTGGTCAATTTATCTGATTCCATATTTAGCAGAAGGCAGTTCTCATCGAGCCCTTCGTTGTCGAATTGATACTCTTGCCAGCCTTCTACTGAATCCTGTAACCGTTGTTATTAAAAGTTTTAGTACAAATAATGTTTACAAGGTAGAGCCATGTGGTAAGCTTGGATTAGGTTTTCTCGCCCGAGATGGTCCCACTCTCTCATAGAAAACCAGTGTCTCATTAAAGATGTCATTGTTTAATTGGTTTCATTTAAACATAACGAATCTTAACAAGACAATTTACGCAATATTAGCACCCAAAAGTGCTATTTACATTAAAAAAACACCACAACAAGTTCCCCAAGTTGTTATATAATTGTCATTGTTTACAAATATTAAATGAAATAAAACATCGAAACATTTCTATTTTCATTATGACGACGTGCGAGTAAGAAGTTATTAATTTTACCTCGATCAAATCCGGTAGCGCGAAAGTGACAGCGACTGGTTTCATGACTTTACTCTTGTAACTATGCTCCAGTAACAGCGGCGTGTACAGGATGTTCTTCCATTGCCGGGTCAGGACGATCACACCCTGAAAATAAATTTTCAACATCCTGTATAAACTTGAAACTGTTTTGCTATGATTGCCAATAAACGTACTGCACTGGTTGGGAAAGTACAACCTATACTTGTTAATTAAAGGACTCATCTAAGGATGTTTGGAATTGCCATTTTTAAGGTTAGTTTGATCAGCTCCATGTCCCTACAAAGTCCTAATATACGGTAAACTGTTTTATTACATCGGGTAGTCCCAGAAATTTCTGGACTGTTACGATTTAAAAGAATTCCTTATCTTGCAAAACATCAGAAATAGGAACATAATAACAAAATAGAACTTACAACAACATACATAGTGGTCCAAAAAACGTTTTAAATACCTGTCGTAATGTCGATAATGAGGGTAGATGGCGTTCAGCCAAGTCGGCCTGAACTGCTGCCGCGTCAGCCTGCAGAGCGTACCGGAGCAGCACTGCGCAGAGCTGCAGAGATGGCTCCTCGCGAAGCTGCTTGGCCATTGGTGTGTGGCGGCCGTAACGACTCTGTAATAACGAATACCCCTCAATATACAATATTACTCCTCAGTTAGATGTGGAAGAACCATTCCTTTTGGATGAATTGGGATTGTTCTTGAGGTGGTTGCTTATAATCGGACGAATCTCCTGCCTATTTGCCCACTATTATATTAAAAAAAGAGTATTTTTGGTAGCGTGGACTTATTCCTTCTCTTATATATAAGGTTAAAAATAATCTGTTTTATACATCTGTTTCAATCAATTTTTTTCTCCGTCACATTCACACTATTATGGTAAGATTAGCACTTATGGATAAAGATATGGCTAAATTTTAAGCTTAAGATTCATAAAAATCTATACAGAACTTTTCCAGGCATTAATTCTGAACTTGTGTTTGGAAGAATCACATTATTATCCATTTTTAAAAACTACTCTGTTTGTCTTCGTTGAAAGTTGAAGAAGAAGAAGAAGTTTGCCTGGAATAGATTCTTTACTTATAAGACCACCTGGAGTCTGTATCTCTTTTTGTATATGTGTGTTATGTACATTTTATAAAGAATGTATAAAGTTTTCCACTGACCTTGGGCAGGGTGTGGTGCGGAGCCCTGTCGAGCGCGGAGGCCATGAGGCTGGCGGCGGTGGCGGCGAGGCGGCGCGCGCGTGCTCGGTACATGCCCACCACGCGGATGCCGAGCCGGTTGCACGGGTTCATCCACGCGTTGATGGCGGGCGACGCCGTGCTTAGGAGGTTCCAGTCCAATCTGTACCAATTGCTTTGTGTAATTACTTCAGTCTACACTACACACAGTTAGCACTGAAATCCCGGCCTTAACAATTATTAAATAGGAATTATACTAGCTCCAGCTACATACATATAATATGAATGTTATACATATAAACCTTCCTCTAGAATTACTCTGCTATAAATAAACCGTATAAAAAACGGTTGGGTAGATTTATAAATTTAAGCATACATGACCGACCGTAGAAACCGTCTTTGTTTTATACTTGGTAGTGATACATTTATAATCAACATTCTACATTTACAAAGTCCCTAATGATTAATAATGATAAAAATGTTATGTCACAATTTTGGAAAAGCACTATGTGTATGCGTAATTAATAATAATGTTATGAGAGGAAGATGTAGTTAGTAAAAAATCTGACCTGGTATAATCAATCTTTTTAGTGATCGGTGTCCGCGGCGGAGCTGCAAAGTTGAACCAGACCACTTTCAGATCGATGGCGCACGATGACGTATTCCCGCTATCCTTAGCTGGTACCAACGTGGTACAACTGTCGTTAGAGGGCTCATCAGGTCCCGGCGTGGTAGGCTCGGGAGGAGGAGGAACGGGCGGGGGCTGCGCAGACCCCAGATTCGGAGTACTTGGCTTAGAACTCGACTCCCTTTTCTTGAACAGATCCTCAAAGCCCGAAGTCCTGATACCCTTTTTCTCCTTCTCCGGCTTCAATTCTTCCGCCGATTTAACTGACTCCCTGCAACTCTCATTATCCGCATGTGAAGGCTTCTTCTCGTCGCTGGGCTTATGCGCAGTTGAGTGGTTTGAAACCTTAATGGAAACACCTTCTAGGCCGCATTCGAACATGATATATCCGATCGAACTTTCCTTTTGACTGTCCGTTCCACCGTTCTGGTAACATACAATAAATTTGTTTAAAAAATATGACTATGCATTTAATTTAAACTGATCAGTAAAGGACTCACCACAGATTCGCTTCCTCGAGCATTAGAATCGATTCTGACGAATTTAAAAGCAACCTTGGAATGCTGGCAAGGTATGCCCGTGATTGTGGCATCTTTTAACTGCGAAGACTCATTTCGGATTCGACGTAACTGTCCGTGTACTTTTCCTATTAAAATATTACATTGTTATAAAAAAAAATAGATACAATGAGTAAGAACAATTAAGATTTTGCATAACATACCAATATTCAACGTAACATTTGTATCCTCACATTGCTGTTGGGAACTTTCTATAAACACAGGTTCACCTTTCTCAGGCCCTCTCTTTCGTCCTGATGCCTGCGATATTAGCGCTCGAGGTCCTTTCATTATACCAAAGGTTTTCTTACTACCGAGGGCCCGCAAAGTCGGCCTGTAATACAACTGTATCGACTCTAAAGTTTTTCTTGAACTGACGTATTTTGCTACAATGTTCTCCATTGATATTCCAAATAACGAAACACAGGTTAGATCTTGTATATTATCCAATGCAGAAAAGGAAATCATATCTTCCACAACTGACGATTGAATAAATATTATGTTGACTTTAGGGACTGTCATGGTAGCTTGAATTTGTGTATATATTGTTTCTTCATAGACATTTGAATGGGGAATCGTTGCTAGCTTGCATTTATCGTCTTTATCCATTATAATACTTGATTCATTGCGAGCCTGCATTTGAGGTAACCAATTTGATACATGCTGTTTTTGCTTCAGAATATTGGAAGACTCGACTGATGAGATGCACAATAGACGTAAATGATTTATTACTGTAATGGGATGGACGTTTGCTAGGACTGGAGTAAGTGATTCGACAAATTTCTGGGTGCTCTCCAACACAAGAGGAGTCAGCATCACGTCAATTTCACCACGGAGCCGTATAAAAAGTCCGTTCTTGCTATCACTCGTGGTTGTTAACGTTGATGTTGTACTTTTTTCAGTATTACTTTCTTGGTTATCCTGTAAATTTTGTTGCAAATCCCACCAAGCGTGTGGGTATGGATGGGTTTTGATTTGCGAGTTAAAGTGAGGTGGTAGATTTGCGTATGGGCCATGCAAATTTTGATTGTTTTGAGTACTCTTTGAGATTAGTTTTAAAACATTGACCTTTCCAAATGCTTCGAAATTTGGTAGATATTTCTGGCCCACATAGACTAAAGTGCCGTCGTCAGCTCTTTTAAAGAGTGGCAGAGTAAATAAGTCGTTTCCGGTAGGTAGAGAGCAAGTAGACCAATTGGCGCATTTATATTGGGGCAAATTTTGCATATAACTTGACATTAGCAAAGGTGAATCAACTATTGGTTTGTTAGTCTGCATATGTAAGTTTACTAGAGTCATGTCCTCCTGTGAGGAAATCGCAGAAATAAAGGATGTGGA
The DNA here is from genome assembly GCA_026213755.1 of Eurema hecabe. Taxonomy (NCBI): domain Eukaryota; kingdom Metazoa; phylum Arthropoda; class Insecta; order Lepidoptera; family Pieridae; genus Terias; species Terias hecabe. Next base: position 782,064 of record JADANM010006787.1, on the reverse strand, counting down.
CGATACAGATCCACTTTCAGAATCTGGCTGAACGCCGCTTATATTGCTGATGTTATCAGGTCCATCTCGTATTTCTGATCTAGGAATGGACCCTGTCCATTTATCGCTGCTAATATCATTAATGGCATAGCTGTGTTTTTCTCTTGGGTTACTGTGTCGACTACCAAAGGAATGTTTTAGGCTAGACGAACGACTAGGAAACATGTCCTCATCAGCTGAGAAGAATGCTTCTGAATGGTTTTCACTTGTTATAGACATAGTTCTCTGAACTTGGTGAGGTGTTGATTCTTCATGAGGATGTTGCGAATTCAAAGAATAATGGGAGTCTGAAACAGCTACACTCCTTGGAGGCACCTTGGGAACAGCAAATGGTTCTGCATCTGTATGAATGTGCCTTCTAGTTGTAATATTTGGACTATCTTTTACTACAGCACAGCTTAATGCTAACTTTGAATCTGAAACACTGCTTTCCATTTGTGGGACATTTAGAATAGTTTTGTTGAGTTTTGAATCACTGTCTATTTTTGAGCTGCCTAACGGAGCTGAGGAGTCTACTAAACGGGCATACGGAACGTCACTCTTTGTACTGGATACTAATACATTGTTGCTACCTTTATTGACACTAGTGTAAGAAAATCTTCTAGTCAGATTCCGCCTGTCCGCAGTTTGTGGAGATTTATTAAGATTCTGCGGCAATGGGGAAGGAATGAGGGTCGAAACGTTAGTTGGTTGTAAGCATACATTAAGGCTGTTATAGGGTGGTGTATGGAACACTAGCTGACCGGGATGCAACAAGCTCTGTCCATATCCGTATTCGCCGGGCGACGCCTCCATGACATTGAACATGGCTACGTTTATTCCATCATTAATATCTGATGGACATGGTTTAAAGAAGTTAGGCCCATTTCTGTTTGACCCGAAGAATGCACAACCTCCATTGCATCCACATTGATATCCCTTGCCTTCATTCGGCCACAAGAACCATAACCTTTTAAATTTGTCGTCGTGCATTTTTAAGAATTTCTGTTGAACAAGGTGTAAGTTCTTAGGACTTTGGGGTAGAGATGATGCAGCTTCAATCAACACAGGTCCCAACGACACCGATCCGACTCCGACCCAATTTTCACTTTCCGTAGGCAGTTTATTTTGTCCGTTGTTGCTGCTACCATTCGAATTGTGGTAGGTATTAGTTTGCATATTGGTTTGTGTGAAGAGAGCGAGTTTAATATTTGGAAGTAGGCCGGTAATCCCAGTCCCACAGTCAGAACCGTGAAGATTACAAAATGATAATCTGATAGGAGATATCCACGACTGAAGAGTGGTGTTCGAATCTGCTATATACAAATCGATAAGATCGACTGCTACGCGTATCATGCGATATTTGATTTCATTAGGAGTTGGACATCGATATTTTAATGTAAGATCTGTTTCTGGACACAGAACTTTATTTAAACCATGGTGACATTGTTTTACAGAATTAGGCGGTATAAGTTCATTTTCATTGTCACATATAAGTAAGAGGAATGTTTCTAATGAAGATACCACTTGGTATAGCTGGGGCAGTGTCATACGACCAGTCAATTGCCCGAGTTGCAGTTCCATCATCCAGGCATACTCAACTGTATCCTCCTCCACTGATCGATTTGTATCACTGAAAAACCCATTTCCTCTCAACTGGAATGAGGACAACATCAGATGACCTTGTTGGAGTGCACTAGAATTAGTACTTCCATTAGCTGTGGGCCGTGACAAATTATTAGCAGAAATTAATATTGACGGACTCAATAAAAGCTGTAGCTTTGTTTCTCTAAATCTTTTATCCATCTCAAAGCCGAATCTTTCAATTAATATAACTGGACAAGTTGGTTCGTTTTCACTACAATTTTTCACCATATGTGCTTGAATATCATGAATAATTATCGATACAGAGACGTCTAAAGGTCTGCATTTACGCGGGTCGAACGGGCCTTTACTCGAGTCAGACGAATCGTCTATGGATATTTCAGAATGTTGGTTAATGCTGCTTCTGTCGTTTAACTTTGTAGTATTCTCACTAGCCCAGTAATACGTACCAGTCGAAGGTGCTTTTTGCATGTCCGTAAATGTTTGATCTTCTCCAAATATATTTTCCAATAAGTTCATAAAACTTGTTATGATAGTTCCATAGGCTAGAAGTACAGATGGACCGACTTCTAACTCTACGCTCACTTTATCCGGAGGTAATGTCGTCCTATCAAAATTGTTGCCATCCATACCCCAGTTTATTTGTGGCTGTTTCCGCATTCTTGGTATTCTCATAGGCGAGAGTAGTATTTCCTCTTTTTCAGGTGTAGTAATGTCAGCTTGAGGCTCTGGGCCAAGAGGTGGAATCGGATGGTAGTTGTATCGAACACTTAACGCAACTATCGGAACAGACCAACAGTCGACCCACCCTTGTGATTTAACACATTTTCTTCGCCATTTAGAGGCTCTTAATCTGCTTGGCACCAATTTCATATTCTTATCAATTGATAAGAGAAGCAATCTCGATGTATTAACTTCTGGGAGATACAGACTCATATCCACAGCTTCACCTTGCACCCAAATTTTCAAAGGTATAACATCTGGTAGAAAATCGACAAATGGCAAGTCGAATGACACGTCCAACAAATCTCCGCAAAAGGCTACGTGGTTATTTTCTTGATTTGTTGAGCTGCAGTCGATCCAGTTGTATTGATTGCTAACTGTTACGACTTCACACTCTTTGAGCAGTAACGATATTTTCCACGTATATGGCACAAAGTGAAGAATGTCTGGACGCGCTTTACTAGCCCAGTCGTTTGTCAAATCCTGGAAAAAGTCGATATGGGTGTAAACAAAGTGGGCTGTTGCTTTGCACCCTGTTAAGGAAAGTTGCCAACATTGATGATGATTCCAAACTAAGGGATAATGGCATTTAACAGTATACTCTAATGTTTCACTTTCAGCTAAACTTCTGTACTGAAGACTCGTTGTAGCTTCTAAATGTAGCAGTTGACCGGTTATTTTCGTTGTATATCCATCTTGTAGCACAATCCAAGGCAAAGTCACCTCTAAGTAAGATCCAGCACCAATATTGATATGTACAGCATTTGTCTCCTTATTTTTTGTAAACAAAATATCGATTGTAGCTTCGTTAAGAGTCGACAGGCGAATATCGAACGATTGCATTTGTCTTCTATCACCTGGTTTCGGTTGAGGGGTGATTTCTAAGTTCTTATAGTTTGGTGGAAAGAAAAATTTAAACAAGTGATCTCTTTGACGGTCCGCCCACGGACCGTAACTAAAATCTGTTCCTTTACCGCACTTTATATCGACTCCCCAAATAGGCGGTGCTGATTCTACAATATCACCATTAGCCAATTGTAGTAAAACTGGTTCCTCGGGAACTAGACCAGGTTCGTCCATGTAGAAATAGACTTCGATGTAGTTTGAGCTCATGATGACAAATCCTTCACCCATATACCTAGGCGGTTCGTCCACCATAGCAGTGTAATTAGGACTAGGGGCCAACATGACTTTACAATTTTCAGCTTTGGCTTTGACGAAATGCATGAGATGATCTAAACTAGATGCTGGGGGTTTGGTACTGTACATTAAGTGTGCTTCTTCCACACTAATGGATAATGTTGTCGGTACTAAACGATTGCCAAACACAACGCGACCAGTGCACACGTCTATTTTAATGACTGGTATGAGATCTCGCCACGTTCGGGCCATGGCTGCTTCCGATCTAACAGTATCTTGAGCACGCCGTCTCTTTTCATTGGCATCGTTCATAGCTTTGTCTTGATCGGTAGAATCATCGTCGTGAGGCTGTTTTATAACTGGATCTAATCCAAATATTTTTTCAAGTTCATGATAGAGTTCACAGCGATTATAGAAATGTAGTTCAAATCCATTTAACATTATAGACAAGCGAGTATCGGAATGTGATAAATCTGTAAAAAAAAAACATACATTTATACTAACCCTGCATTTATTGTTATAAAAAATAAGTTAACCATCTAGTTAATCATCTTTACCTTCAGAAACGTCTTTCGGTACGTACGAACGCCACCACCTAAATATTAGGTAGCCATCTTGAATACGTAAGGTGTAGTCATAATTAATATAAACAATATCTCGAAACATAATTTTACCAGAGAGAGCATTAAGTGTAAATGAACCTGAAATCGAAAAAAAATCATCTCAAGTGCTGCATCAAAAATGTTTTTCTTTTGCGATTAGAATTATCTAAAATCCATATAATCATCCATATATACCATAGTTAAAACCAAGAATGTAGGGTAATGAGTATTGCTCTATAGTCTATATTACTTAATGTTATAAACTCCACCAAGTGGCAACTCCACCAATCTGGCACGCATGGTGCGCAGGAAAAATCTTATGAGAACAATTGCTTATTGAATAATAATTAGAGAGTGATTACAGGAAAAACAAACTGACATGTAGCATAATCTATTGATTGGATACTAATAAGGTTGGAGGTCACTTCAAACTGGGCCATGCCTTAACTTCCATAAAAAAAATAACATAGTTAAGGAACAATTGTCCCATCAACAAGATTGACTTGTTTAAAATTAGACCTTTCTTTGGAAAATGTATAAGCACAAACATAAACAAACTTAACAACAACTGGCTTTAAGTCATCAAAGAATTTTGAAATCAAATTAGATTACTCATTACTATGCCAAAAAAAAACAAATTGTTATGTGAAAGTAAGTGTCCATTTTTCATTTATAAAATCTCTATGCCAAACTTGGCTGGTAGAGAGTTAAGTTAAGTTACGACCCAGACACTTATATATATTATATATTATATTATATATTGTATATTATATACAAGTTTTCATTACATGGTAACACAATATAAGCAAAATTTTCTGATTAGTAAAAATAGCTTTTTATTTATCAATTCAATTTATAGATACAAGCTTCAACTTGTATGGTTTCTCTTGCTGTTGTTTTTAAAGGTAATTTATACAATGTGTATAAGATATATTAGGTTTAATTCAAGTTACAGTTTCAGTCTGCCTATACCTTATTGATATATATTATATATCACTTCTTAGAAAGATTCTTAAACAAAAATCGGACCAATACCTTCAGAGAAGCTCGCAATTAGACAAACTCTATAACTTCATATATGAGTACTTATTGTATTAATTATATTTAAAGAATTAAAAGTTAAGTTGATTTAATATAATAACTATGAAGACGAATGAATAATTATAAAATAAAAAACACTTGTAGATAAGTAATATTTTTTAGAAACATAGTAAACAAGAATATGAACAGAATATTTAAATGTTAATATTGTAAAACATAAATATATTGCCCTTGACATCTTTAAATGCCTACTAACTACATCTAGTAAATATCTACTTTTTATGTATAGTATTTGAATACAACTCACCAATTTTGAAATTTTCATCTTGAAAGTAAAATCTATTGATCAACCTCGTTAAGATGAACCCAAGAACGCGACTGTTGTAGTAACTTATATAAACTATCCATAGCACACTCGATATTAGAGATACAAGCAAAAGGGCGAAGTTCCTGTCCATGGTAATGTTCCCAAAATCTATAGTTGCGTTCCATCTCTCCGCCACCGGATCGAACGACCCGGTAAAGTTCTCCCTACAAACATAAATACCATTACAATAACACTTCAAGCCCTTTGTGTGTCATATAAATTTGATAAACATCACACAGAAAAACGTAATTGGATGGACTTACATGTTATAGTGTTGCTTCACTAATTTGTTTTCATTTTAAAACAGGATAGGAAATAAGCACAGATTTGTTAAAGGAAAACATTTCTATTCACATTAATATTTATTTCGTTATTATTTTCGTTCACTGATTAAAACCCATCGTCCCCATCGGCCATCACAATAATTTCGACAATTGACAGATGTCATTGTCAACTGATATGTCTTTTCGACATTTGACAGCTAATGCTAAGACTAAAAATATTTAAAAGGCAAACGTAATTATTATAGAAAATAATGTAATAATTATTAATTATTTGTAAAAATTTATAATTATAGAATATTTATTTCGTAAGTAAGATTTACTATGTGCTATAACATACTACTTTTTGGAAAATGGATTTAGCAATAATTGTTATTTGCTTAGCAACGGTCATTTTATTTTTCAAGCCAAATATTTGTTTAAGCTAGGTGAATAATTATTTTCATCATATTTGTAACAGAATTAAGTAAATTTATTCCCAATGGCAGAAGAAACTCCCAGAGAATCTAAAATTCATGAACCACTAAAATTACAACCAAAACCAAGGTGGGTAATTGATACCTATTTTAAAGTTTCGATTAAGATTTAAGATTTACGTCTGTCCGTATGTCTTCTTCTTACTATCCAAAAAGTGAAATAATAAGAGAGTCAGGTTTGAAACGCCACTTTTACAAAATGCCATAGTATCAGAAAAAATATGTTTGCTAAAGTTTTGATAATTAATGATCTAGATACTTTAATAAATAAATCGATAGATGGGCGATACCACAGCGCCTGGATTTCATGGCTTTCGTCGGACACGACGTGTTTGCTGTTTCTCATGATGTAAACATCATCTTCTTCAACTTTAAGACCCAAGGAGAGTTCGTGTATGTTGCGAACAGCCCAGAAACAGGCGATGGAGTAGATGTTATTGCAGGTGATAACATTTTTATAAGAAGTTTATAAACTTTACAAATGTTATCTCATTAAATCTTATTCCTAAAAAGCAACTAAGTAAACTAATATTTTTATTTTTTTTAATTTTGATACTCGCGTCATTAAAAATCTGAAATAGTTATATTTTTGTTCAGGTCACAGATCCCATGTATTTGCATTTACGGAAAAGGGCAAACATCCCCGAATACTAGTCATGCAATATCCATCTTTTCATATGTTAGCAGAACTAAAGGGTATGTGTTTTTCATCACTCCTATATCAACTATAATCGTTTACTCGACAAAATTTATAAAAATAAGTTTATCGTAAATAAGTTATTTAAATTATTCAAATTACCAACGTTCAGAATACTGTCGTTTAAAGTTTATTTTACACATTTTACAATAGTAGCCACGCTATATATGAAATAGCGTGGCGACCGTTTGGTACAATGTGCGAAGTGTCGTGGGTTCGATCCCCACGCCGGTAAAATATTTTTGTATTTTTTGGGGTTTGGTTATTGCTATGTATTATTAATTATATAAGTTTGAATTTACAAAAGAAAAGTATGTATTTGTAATTCATTCGTAATCTAGTTATGACAACACAAGCTTTTTTTATAATATGATGAGTGGAGACAAGCCAGCCCATAGCCAATGCAGTGCTACCTTTGCTATAAACCCCAACTCTGGGCAGGGGTGCACTACACCGACGTTCCCCACTTTGAGTCATCAGATGTAAAGACTCATTAGCCCAGTAATTTCGCTGGCTACAGTGCCCTTCAGACCGGAGCACAGTGACATTTTCACAGACAGTATTACTTTAAGAATGCTCTAACAAATTTATAGATCTGGACGTGATCCGTTACAAGGGCCTTTGTATGATGGAGTGCGATCTCATAGCCGGCTTCAGCGGTTTCCCTAACTATATAATGACTGTGTGGAACTGGAGGACACACCAGCGACTGATCTGCGTGCCTACTGATGTGGTCAGAAGACAGCAGCTTTACGTGTAAGAGAATATCTTGATAATTTAGAACATACATTATGTATTTCTATATTTCGAGTCTATATTCTTTATCGTGACACAAGAAATAGTCTAAAATCTATTACACCACTACGTAATAATTGAGAAGGTACGAAGTGTAAGACCGTATATAAAATTTTGATAAATATTGATAAACGTATACGAGTAATGTGCTCGAATCTCTTTTGATACTAAACATAATAATATGATTATTGGTAGAGTCTTTTCTCAAAGCTTGAAAACGAGATTTTACTTTGGCTCTATAAAAAAATGTCATCAATCATAAATTTTCAATAGCATATGTAACGTGGGCCATTATTCCAAATTCCAAAACATCTTATTCATTAACTTATGTACTTCTAAAGTAGCAATAGCCAAGTGCTTTCTCTATTTCTTGATCCCAATAAAGGCCGAGCCGTACGCATATGCTAGTATGCGAATGCTGGGGCGAAGGCCTGCACGTGTGGGAAGTGGCGCAGTGCTACAAGCGTTGCCTCGTGATGCGGCGCTCCAAGGCTGAGTGCACCGGCTGGGAGGTGTCCGACCCGGCGCTGGTCTGCGTCTGCTGGAGCAACGAGGGCCAGCTGTATGCTATTGACGCTAAGGCTAACCTATACAGTGTAAGGCCACTTACAATTGCAATATCTTTGAGTCTTAAACTTTTAATGTAAAATTGGTGCATGGTTTAGGTCTGACTTCATGCTTAATAGGTCATGGATACTATTCTCAAAATACGACTTCTTGTAGATAAAATAAAATGAAACTAATATTAAAGACATGGAAACGTATTATTTTAAATTATTGTACATATTCTTCCGTAATGTTACACTTTTACCGTCGTTTATTGTTCTAGCTGTTATCTGATGGCATTAATATGGTTACCAACTTGGATTGGTCAGACAACTTGAAGGGAAATCGGAAGCCCTGTATGTGTCCCTTTGGCAACGGACTTCTCATTTATGGACCTGATAAACAGCTTCGGGTAAATATCCCTTATTTTTTAAAATTTCCAGGTTTAGTGTTTACTCTATACTATTTTGCATTCATTTCGTTAAACAACCACTATTTCTCTATTGAGGAAATTTTTAGATTTTCCAAAGTCTGCTTAATTACATTCCGTCTGGAGTCCGTCCGTTTCATTCATGTCTGGAGTGACATCGTTTCATAGTACATATATCCAAACATCAAAAAGAAGCGCTTCGTTTCCACACTTCACTTGCTCACAGTAAGAAGATGGAAGAAGCTCCTGGATTAAGTCTTCTTTGATGGGTCCAATCCGGAAGTTTTAATAGTTAGGTGAACAGGTTTCTGAGCAAGAGCTCGAATTAAGGCGACCCGTCGAGCGTAACCCGATATAACGTAAAAATGGTTACTACAATTGACTCAATTTAGGCTATACCACCTAATTTCGCAGTACTTGAAGAAACACGATCACCAATGGCGCGTTGGCTGGCATTATGTTCCCGACGACGAGGTGATGAGGCTCGTGTCCAACTACGCGTCAGACGTCGCTGTCATGTGGACGGAACGGGGATTCGTGTTCAAGATCACGGGGGAAGAAGACAAGATTGAAGTAAAACTTTTTACTTTCAAACAAAGGTGAAAACTCGAATAATATATAATACAGAATATAATTTCACTAGCTGTGTCTCTTAAAAAGCTATCCTATTACACAATTGATATAATGTAGTTTATAATCTGATTGTGAGATAAATTAAAAATTCAATTCCAAAGGTTTTTGCGTGGCTGAATATCAAATGTTCATACAAGAAATTACAATTGTTAATATTGATTACTTACAAAAGTAAGAAAGTAATTTTTTGCAGGAACATTATAAAAATTCAGCTGATCGCACCAGACTTCGAATATATTGCAACAATGGATAATGTCGGCGTCATGTGTATTTATGAAGTATTCACTGCGAAATTGGTGAGCAACTTATGTCGTCATAGTGGTTGTGCATAGATTTTCAATTATTCAATTAATACAAAGTCTTAATAGGTTGTACTACCTATTAACTGCTACTTCTACCAATTAAAACTTAAGTACTTAGACCTAGTCGTAGTAGGTAAGGAGTAGTAGTCAGCTCAGTAGCCACATTAGGTTTAAACTAAATGTACCAAATTCTCCCCAGGTTCTGGTAAAATACGTAGAAGGTAACGACGTATCATTCCAAGCGAGCCCAGTGGAACCGCTCCTCATCATATTCGGTGAAGTTGGCCACAATTACGGCATGGCGATGTTCCTATTCATCCCTCCAGGTGACTTGCGGAAGGTGGGCAGCGTGTGCCTGACTCATCAGATCGTGTCCAAGGTTGTGTTCTCGCCTGCTGGGAGAGATCTGGTGGCCGCCGCTATGTCAGCTGGACATATATTTATTTATAAGGTAAATTATAATTATTTTCAAGACAAATCCACACAGCGCCATCAAGTTCCAAGCTAAGCAGAAGCTTGTGTTATGGCAAATAGATAACGGAATAAAATACATATACATACTTTTCTTTTATAAATACATACATACAATACATAGCAACTCCCAGAACAAGAAAAATAAAAATGTAAATTACAAATATTTAAGGTGTGGGGATCGAATCCACGACATTTCGCTCAGAAAACAGTTGTTGTCAGCAGCACTGCGCCAAGCGGTCGTCATTGTAATATGTATCCATGATGAATCTATAAGTGTGTGAATTTATGTTTTTAATCTTGTTTTTAAAAGGTAATTTTATTATAATATAATGACTTTCTACAAGCGGTCAATAATGATAATATAAAGATAAGACCTGCTATGGTTTCTGTTTTTAGGGTTGCGAAATTTTTCCCTCGGGCACCTTATAGTGTTTCGTGTCCGTCCGTCCTCAATAAAATTATTTAATAAATATTAAGTAAATATTCAAATTCGTAATGATATTTTCATTGGAGTATTTCAAGATCCCCTTTTTCAGCTATCAGAAGACTATAAATTGACTCTAATTCGTTACACGGAGTTGGGTCGTGGGCTCGCCGACTGTTTTCTGATGAAGGTCGGCGATGCGATGCGTGTCTTCAGTTTAGTTCTGTTTTCTGATAAATATTCGATTGGTAAGATACTTATTTCAACGCTTCAATTAACTAATTAGTTATGATGCTTAAGGAATTAACTTGTAATATTACAGGTGAACGTATAATCTGCATTAACGCGGAGTCCGGTAAAGACAACAAGTTTGCTGGTAAGATGGCCGGCCCGTACGCGAGACTGCTCCCACTAGCCGGCCGCGATAGCGCCATAGCTATTCCACACCTCACCACCAAAGCTCACGTGCTTAAGTTAGCGGGAGACGTAAGTATAGATGTTGGACGCAAGATTATTTATGTACTTTATCACATCGCTTCCGAAGCCTAGCCGAGAGGCTTAATCCAGCTGGAGTCGTTAGTGTATCGTTTCCAACGGTTGATTCTAATAATAAGCAAATAAGTAATCTATTAGAGAAATTAGGTTTGTGAAAGCTTAGCCTCAAAACAAACAATGTTCTTAAAATAAAGCCGGCAAAACACTAGTGAGACTGTGCTATGGTTACCCACACCGGCAATGTTGAAAACCTTATGTAGTAGCTGCAACTTTTATGACAATTGTTCACCGTAATCGCAAATGCCAAAAGCTCAGGAGAAAGTTGACGATGGAAGAGCAATAAAAGTTACACCAATGACATCCATACGTTCTATGATTCGATGTATAAATAAAGTATTAGAAAAGTTAAAAATTGCAGAAAGGAGTAACAGTGTCAGTGAAGATGGGACCGATAATGGACACAGGGCACACGCTCAGATATTTTGACGCGTTTTTCAATGAAGGAGCTTTCCTCACTTTTGGCTATGATGGCTGCATTATCATTCGGCAGCCGCATGGTCCTCCAGAGTACGGTATGTCAGCATATAAACATAATAAATTGTCTCATGACGGGCTTCAATTAAATAAATATTCCTCAGAAAATATTCGTTGATTTAGATCGTTTATTTTAATAATCATATTCCAACGATACTTAAAATCGAAATATTATGGTGTTTTTACTATAGGTACATCTTTTTTAGAATTGAAACTAGTGGTCACGCATCGATATGAGAACGGTATACGCGAAGCAGTGATCGATGGGGACGCCACGTTTATAGTACACCTCGGTGCCAACCGGACGGTGGTGGTGCAGCATCTGCATGGCCAGCGCCAGGACCTGCAAACGGAGGTGCACCATCAACCACCAACAATGTCGATGTTTAATGAAGCGCCAAATACTATCACAATAATTGGAGACAAAGATAGTAAGTGTATAATAGCATCAGGTACAATAGTCTACATACGACAAGTTACATAATTAACGGGTTCAGCATCTTAAAGCTAAATAATTATATTGAATATTTTAGTACAATTAAGATGATTTGATATTTTGAACACAGTGTTAACATACTTTTGAAGTCCAATGAAAATTAGATAATATGGAATAAAGTGACTGTAGTCGTAACTAGATAAACAGGGTTGATTTAAAGGTGGTGGTGGATCAGAGCAAATTATCTTAAACAAAATTAATATTTTCAGAAAATTATCTCGACTTACAAGAGGATAAGAAGGTTCGTGAAGAAGCGATGGACTACAAGAAGCAGCGCGAAGAGGTTGTCAAATCGTTCGAGTCGGTTCAGACGCGGGTGGTCGCGTTGTTAGAAGAAAATATAGCGGAAAGACCACTGCATCAGTTGTCTTTGTCTGAGTTTAATTTGCATCTTGAGCATAAGAAAGAAAGGCTGAAACAGGTAGATTTAATTTTTTTATTTTAATGTAGGAGGCAAACTAGCAGGATATTTGATGGAAACTGGTTAACGCCGCCCATAACAATGGTTAAAGTGAAGGTGGTTCTGAAAATGTTATACCAAGTCCTGTTTTGTGGTAGGCTGAAAGAGAACGGGAACAAATTCGTCTGGATACGGAGGCACGGATCAAAGCTCAAGATAAGGTGACGGCCTGGATAAAGGTCCACTGCTGGGACACAATGCTCACGCCACGCGTCAAACTATTCGCCATCTTCAGCCACTACCAGGTAAGGTGGTCAAGCTCCACGAGCGAGATTTTAAAATTATTAAAGTTGCAAGTCTTAATTCTAAAAGTCCTCCGATCCCGACCGAAACTTACATACCAAACGTACTCCCGAAGGGCACAATTTAATTTGATTTGCACATTTTATGTACAACACCACCATTAAAACTACAAAACAGCCGTTCAGCACAACTGATTCGGATTAACATCTTCAGGTGGAGAACTACGCCGTGCTTCCAACTCAACGCGACAAATGGCCAGAACTCCAACAGATCGAGGCGCTGCGCGGTGTAGAGATGGACAACGACGCGGACCTGTTCCGACCCTGGGAGGAGTACGTCGAGAAGCCGAGCTTTGCTGAAGCACCTATAGCGTATGGATTTTGTTACAAAAAGGCTAGATATATAGTTTAAGACGTACCTTTCCCTCAAATACCGGCAAGTCACTCGTCATCATAATACCAGTGCTCATGGGCAGCGCTATTTACTTAACATGACGCGCCAGCTCGTTTGCTCCTTGTATAAAAAAGTGTGTGGATTCTAAAATTCTATGACGTTTACAGAAGCCTATAGAGTATGGATTTTATTACATAGTAGCAATATGTAATAATATTCTTTAATCTTAACCTTATCTTAGAAAATGTATCAAAAATATAGTAAATTTCAACAACATGAAACATCATGTTCCCAGACTCGGACCTGATTCGGTGGTGTCAATGCGATCGGTGCACAAGAGCATGGACAGTCAGATGGCAGCTCTGATAGAACCCGAAGTGGAATCTCTCGAGGGTACTCCATACGCGCTCGCCGGCTCCAACGCGCACCGCTTCGTCGAGATACCGGCCTTCATGGTGCCGCAGACGGTGGCCTTCAGCTTCTTGCAAATGAACTGGCTACAGCATATCGTGAAGGTACATCAAATACACCATCCTATTGTATCATCGTATACACCACTATAATGTTTTTGCAAATGTTATTTTTAGACAGAAATATAAATACTTAAATAGTTATATTCAAATAGGGACATACAAATTGTAATAAACTTTGACACATGGTATGATCCGCGTTTAGCCCCATCACGTATTAAGAATATTATACATAAATTACATTCCTAGGAAAGTTTTCATCCATTTGAAATTGCGATAAAAGTATTTTCTCAACCTCTAGACTACATCTGCACCAAATTTGATAAAAAAAACTTTTTGCTTAATGCTTTTTATTAACAACCAACAAACTGTTTTAGTTTTAAAATGTTGGGAGTGAAGTTCTTTGGTCATCTTTAATGAATAACGTTGTTTGCTTGCAGCTTAACGTACAGAACATGAGGCTGTGGTTCAACAAGCAGTTCGATGATTTGATGAACCAGAAGAAGCGCGAAGTAGGTCTGGTAGAAGAGAGGAACGCCAGACTGCGATTCATAATTGATGGTAGTCAATGATACTTACTTATTTTATTATTTATTGTGACAAGATGACAAGTGGATATAATTTTGTAAAAGCTCTTTTTTCGCATGCTCCAATCACTAGTTAGAACAATTACCGACTTTCTAGTGAAGAAACATTTAAATCATTAATTATGATTTATTTAATGTATCATTAATTGTAACTTTCACTTTACATTAAATTGTTCATATGAATGGACGGGCCCGACTTCTAGGTAGTCGTATAGGATCCTCTTTATATTTACATCTTACATCTAGTTCATTTTTTAAAAAATATTAAATATAAAATCTGTCGTAAAGACAGGATTCTTTAATTCTAATTTAATAAATATACCGTGTAAGTTTTATTACTATTGTTTCAGAACTAAACAAGTTGTCAGACCTCCGCGGCAGTTTTCACCACTTGACCATACAGATTTATGACCCTGAATGGAGGCAGGAGGAACAACCTCAAAAGCTGATCAAAGTCGATCCTGAAGAGGTACTTGTTAATTGTAAACTATTCAGAACCATTATGACGTTTATGAAAGTTTAACAAAAATTTCTGAATTCACATATCGATAATCCAAGTGCTCAATACAAGGTTTGGAGTACTAACTGATTGATCAATATTGATCCATGCATATTTACCTCAAACCTATAAAATTCAATTTGTTTTAAAATTTTACACGCTACCATTACTGTAACATTCAGTTTAAGATAAGACAAGTAGTAACTATATAAAAAATTTATTATTTCAGTGCAGCATCGAGCCGTACATTAGCCCAAGTCAGATAGTGATACCACCCCCTGATCCGGGCCCCAAGGACGACTTCCGCGAGCGAGCTCTCATTGAGATGATGGACGGTGTGCTCGAGAAACTGTGGCACGAAGAGATCAAGAAACCTATCCCGATGCCGCAGTGCATGGTAACGTGTTAAAAACCTTTAGTTGTATTCAACTCTACGAAGTAATAAAGCTCATCCTTTGGAAAGAGATCACCTGCTAATTTTGTTTCTGTTAAACGTTTTCTCTTTCACACACTTTGTATATATAATAGTAATCATCAATCTTATTTATGAATCGTTTAGTTAGTGTATCGGACAAAAAAAGGTATTTTTCAAAGGTCATGCATAATAATATTTTGACGACGTTAGGTACTGAAAGTAGGTTGTTTTGCCTTTGTGGTTTCCATTCCCGGGTCAATGCAGGTTTTGAAGTATCATATGAATTAGTCTACTGTCTATTTGCGTAAAAGACAACACACATACTTGCCTTCATCCCCAAAATGTTACCGAAAAATGTTATTTGTACAGTGATACAAAAAAGGCCGGTAACATTTTCGTGTTTACAATTTTAGTAAGATAGGATGTAATGGTTCAACTTGTTCATGAAGTTAGCCGCTGAAATAGTCCTTTCATTCAGCTGGACAAAGACCCCGAACACTTCAACGAGGACGACCTCCGCCTAGTGTTTGACTACGAAGCGAAGGTAGCATTTCGTTGCGAGGAACGGGACAAGTATCGCAAAATGCTGCATGCGGAGTACGCCAAGCTGACACAGGTGCTCAACGAGGGCGTTGTCAAGTTTAATCAAAAGGTTAATATTGTAAAGCGAAGTCCTAAATATCTTTGGGAGTTCTTCACGAATGCTTTTCTTCCTTACTGTAGATAAAATTATGTATTATTATAAAAACTTATATCGGACGTCAAATTTTCTTTCTACCTTCCTTCTTAAGGGAAGCCTTATCCTCTTCATTTTTCCTGTTTAGTACAAAGCCCTAACTTTATAAGGCCAGCACAATGAGCAATAAACAGGCAATAAGCTTTGCGATCTGCTCAGTTGCAATCATCATAAAATAATATATTTATTGAAGTGAACGGTAATATTGTAGGTGAAAGACATGTGGCTGACGAAACTCAAAGTAGACTCCGTTATCGGTCAAGAGAACCTTAATTTGATGCGATTGAGAAGGGTCAATTTGGACCGCGTTGAAATGGCTGAGAAATTGGAAGATATGAGGTTATTAAGTTCATATCAATGGAATTTGCACTGTTTAGTATTAATATGGTACTCCAAAGCACAAATAGTCAAAATCTGCTATTATTCGTAGAATAATCTGGTCATAAATGTAGCAAATATAATTTCGAATACATGCCAAGTCCTATTAAAGTATAATGACACTATCTTTTATCGTTTCACCTTGAAATAAGACGAACAATTGCAATAGTAATAAAACTTCACATGCTTTTTCAATTCCTGAATCCCTTTTATCGAGATAAAAAGATCTTCTTTCTTAGCATCTATACTATGTTTGCACCTTTCAATTAAATCGATCAGTTGTAAGCTTTAAAGGATTACAATAACAATTTTCGTACTTATACTATTAAAGTATGGAAATCGTTCTTATTTCAGAAACGATATAAAGAAAACGGAAGAAGAGGTGGAGTTTTTGCAGCAGGAGTTGCAGCAGATCCAGGAACAGGCTGAGGACTGTCAGGCGACGTACGAGAGCCTGTCGCAGAAGGACAGACACCTGGACAAGACCTTCAAGAACCACTTTGCTGATCTATCACCGATAATAGTAGAACAGTGCTATAAGTTCTTCAGGTATGCTTATAGACACTACAATAGATAATTTTTCAATAGATATTTTAACGACAAATTTTTTCTAAGCAATGGAGATCCCGTTGAGAAAATAATTTCTACTAAGTATAGGCAAATAAGCAAATTTCTTCATACCTTGTTGACTTGAAATTTGTGTTACTAAATAACGTAACCCAAAAACATGCATGTCTATGATACTTCTGCTAATAAGTTAGATAGTTCTAGATGTGATTCTGGGTATATTATTTATCATTTACAAAAAAAAATGATCTTCATTAATGTATTTATAATGTTTTAATAAGATTTTTTTTTCTAGAAAGCGTCCAAAATGGCACCAGCGCGCGACATTGATACCGGTGGTGCTGTATGAGTTAGCTACTGCCGTGCTAACTGGTGTGCGTCCCCCGCTCCTGCACGCCGACTGCGTGGAGTTCTTCAAAGGGTAACTCTTTAACATTCTATAGAATGTGGAGGTAAAAAAACTAAACTCGCTTGTTCAGTTGTAGCAAATCCGATAGTTGGGGAGCAGTTCACCAACTTTCAAGTAACAATAGATTGTCTACTTCGAAATACCATTATACGGGTTAATATTTTAGGATTCTAAATTAAACTGATAACTTCACAGCGTCGAGCAGTTAGACTTGATCAGCAACATGCCACCTGTCATGGACGAAGGGCAGTGGGCAACCACTTGCAAGTTGCGACGCGTTAAAATCGAGAATGAAGTGCGGGTAAGTAAGCAATACGAATAATAATATATTTAAGCTTGATAATATAATATGATTCTTATTCTGCCCATAAGTATATAATATTTACACACTAAGTACCAATTTTATTGAGTGTCGGTTCTAGGTAAATGTTATTTACAATCCAATTAGTGTTACACTTTTAGGACGCTTTAAATCTATCTATACATATAATAAAAACGTAACGAGTCACTGTCCGTACATGGAAGATACACTGTACATGAGAAAAAATATTATGGGAGACC
>JADANM010006787.1:744856-764257 GCA_026213755.1 Eurema hecabe | reverse complement strand
TTATAACAGAATGGAGACGCTAGTGATGCGCAGTAATCTAGTTCGCGACGTTCAAGCCAACCACACGACGCTGGCGTTACTCCAGACTGAACTGGAATTACTGCGCCTGCGCACCTACCCTACACTTGCTAGCTTCCGTACGCTGGAATAATGACCAAATATGTTTGGTATCGTAATTCTCGTTCCTATTTCTACAGTCGTCAAGAATGGCGAGACAACCAATTAAGTTACTTACTACATTAATTACTTTAAAGTTCGTATATTTTAGTTTAAGAAGTGATGATAAGTTAATTAAATAATTTTACGCTGTACGCTGTGTTTTTATGCTTGTCCCACAAATAATTACTTTTACAATTTGCAGAATATTTTTTTAAAAATTAAAAATTGTTTAACTTTATTGATGAAATATTTTACAAAATCGGTTATGATTTTAACCCTTAGGTATCAAAATAATATTAGTATGAGATGAGTCATATCATGTAGGTAAGCTTTTGTGTTGGCATTGGCCGGCTCGAAGGACCAAAAATTTAGGGAAGAATTAAAAGTCAATATAATTGAAAAACTTTTATTTTATAAACGGCTGATAACATTTCTCAATACAATATGAGAAAAATAAATACTAAGTACAAATATTGAGTCTTGAAAAGCTTGTAAAGTCCAAATTATTATTCATTTGCTGCGTTACAACAGTGGTAAAAAAATCTTATATGAAAAATTATTTATCATGACGTAGCTAAAAATGTAGAATTATCTAGCTAAATAATTAGGCTAACTAACATAACAAGCATAAAATTGAGTAATAAAAATCTAAATGCCGATTCCAAACATTTTTAAACTTATCATAAACAAAACACATTTTTTCATAATATTTACGTAACCAATTAAATTAAATATTCAATATCCCAGACCTTTAGAATCGTTTAAATCTAAGCTGTATACAAAATCTTTAATTCCTTAGAAATTTCATCAAGTGGTATTAACAATTTTCTATTATAAACTACTCTGAAAATTCGTTATTTTATAAAATTTGCGTACAAAATGCTACTTACCTAACAACAAGTCGAACACATTACCCGTACGAATTGAGTATACACCGTGGGACTGTAACGTCATTATTTGAGATACATGTTATGACTGACAAATGATGACATGACTGACGAAATTGACACATCTCTTTCTAGCTGTGATTTTAATATGGGAAGGAAAGAGATCACTAGCGTACAGCTAGGAGGTGGATATCTTTAACAGTTCTTCTTGTAAGAGAAAGATAATGGCTCTACGATCTCTTTTTTTTAAGATAAATTTCTAATAGGTTACGCTATTTTTCCAGTTCATTCTCTTATGCCGATTGTGCGAGCTTATAGGAATATTTAGCTAAGAGTTTTACTTAATTCGTACGGTTGTATAGGCTCTATTTACCAAACATACTAACGAACGTACAGCCAACAAAAAAAAGAGTAAAACGCAATGGTCATTCACACCAATGAAAGCAAATTTTGACTTGATTCTTACTCTCTCTGGTCTGTTACTCTAAACTTAGGGAAATTGTAAGATCTATAACCCACAGTAAAACGATTAATTATTATTGTGCGTCATAACCCTAACAGGAAATTACAAGGCGTAGTATGTGAATTGCCATTTTATTGAATACTAGCTGTTGCTCGGAACTTCGTCCCCGTCGGATCTATTTCTATTATTATGGTATAGTCAGTCAATCTTAGAAGATAGACATATACTGTCGCGGACTTTTTTTAGATCATTTAAAGAGGAATAATTCTTTCGTATATATTATTTTTTTATCTTGAACCGTTTTCGCAGCGCACGCAAAGGAAGCCCTCAAAGATGAATAATTTTCCCATATGTTCCCATATGTTTTTTCCATATTTTCCATTATATCTTCGCTCTTTTTAGTCGCAGCATGATGTTATGTAGCCTAAAGCCTTCCTCGATAAATGGTCAATTCAATAAAAAAAGAATTTTTCGATTGGAACCAGTAAATCCTGAGATTAGCGCTTTCAAACAAACAAACAAACTCTTCAGCTTTATATATTAGTATAGATAGATTGACAGAAATGAGAGGCGTGTCTGCAAGAAATCATCGTACAAGTTTTAGCTTATATTGAAGTACTTACTATTTCCGAACTACTATTTTTGTAAGTATTTCACAGGTATGTATCATTATAAGATGATTCTTTATTACAATTTGATATGTATGAGGATACGAGAATTGCATTATATCTGTTACATAGCAAGGTTAAAGATGGAAATTCTATAGCAGGTTAGAGTTGGTATACCTAAAGAAGGGCTACGTTTAGAATTCCCGACAAGGTTATCGGTAGGTGGTCAGGCTATATGCTCCTCTGATGCAAGGTAGTTCGTAAAATTATGTGACATTCGGTTACTAAGGGGTGATTAGTGGTCAAGTTATATGACGTCCTGGCGCTAAGTGGTAATAAAAAGTCAAGTTATTTGCCAACCTGTTGCTAAGGGTTGATTAGTGGTTAAGTTGTATGACATTCTGGTAGAAGTATTCGGTAGTCTGACGAATGTCATACTCGAAGACTGACCGCCCAGGGTTAGTTATTTTCCTATAGGATGTCTCCTAAGATGATGTTAGCTGGTCTAGTTATGTATCGTCCTGATGGTGGTGGTGGTTAGAGGGCAGTTCGCTGGTCATAGACTATAACAGCGTCAGCGTCGAGGAACTGACTGTGCGACTTGCTGAGCGCGATGATGGCGGCGTGCTCGCTGCGCATGCGGCTCTTGTACTTCTTACTCAGATTCACCTGATTTTTTACGTTTGTTTTATAGCATTAAGTAGTGTTAAGTCCTTATAAGTAACATATAACATTAAAATGGTATAGGTTAAATTATTCTGAAATTGGTATTAAAAAACTATATATGTGTGTTTTGAAAACATTCTTAAAAGCTGGCTGAAGATATGGCAAAATAAAAATTGATCGCCAAACAACAATAAAGGAATATCACAGAGTTATAAAGTTATAGGTTAGATGAATGTATCGAATAGATATAGATTATACGGGGTCCCATTTCACGCCTCGAGAGCCCGAGAGCGCTGGAGCCCCGCGCTGGACTGACCTTAGCGTAGAGCTGGTGCAGGTCGTCCTCGGTGGAGAGCGGGCGGCGCGGCCGCAGGAAGGCGGGCAGCGACCGCGTCTTCAGCGCCTCCGCGCCCCCGCCCTCCAGGTCGTCCAGCACTGGCCGAACATGTTGTATGACAGTTCATACGTAGCACATGTTTTATAACATTTAATACATTTTCTTTTAGCATCTGAATTACAGAGCATAGTGTGACATTGCAATCAATGTCAAATTAAAGAAAAACATTTGTTAATTTTCTGTCACTGCACATGTACTACTTTTGAGAATGTTCGAATCGAGAATACATGAAGAAATAATAATTGAAACATATATTATATTATAATGTAAATAAGCTTTATATCGCATTATGCGATCTAGTGCTATAATCTAAGCAAATCAACATACGAATATAAACAATGTAGGAATATACGTGTTTATATTCTATTTTTTATTCTCTAGCAACAGTCGTCTGGATATGGCTTACAAATTGAATCAATATCATTAATAATCTAATTGAGAAACATAATTCCAAACACCGCGTTTCACAGTGTCTACAGAGTATATTGACTGGTTGAAAAATGAAGATTCGTTTGATTCAAACATTACATCACGGCACGTCTCAATAAAGCAGGCTCATATCATACTCACTGCCGCTGGACGCGTACTGCAGCGCGTCGCGGGCGTCGCGCCCCTCGCGCCCCTCGCGCCCGTCGGGCACGCGGTTGACGTAGCAGTGGGCCTGGCGCGCCTCACGAACAACGCGGGCCTCCGCGTCCCCCGCGTAGCTTGCGGGCCTGCCGTGCCGCTGCACTTGTACCTACGTTACGACTTATCTTTTACGTCCTTTAAGTTTAGTCCTAGGTTTCTGTTTATTTATAAATTATTTCTTACATACAGTAACGAAACACGAACATATTCAAATAAAGAAATACACAAGTTTATAGACTTCTCATGTAAATAGCGTACGTATAGGATAAATAATCAAGAGGGACAATTAATTTGCGAGTTCAAGAAAATATATAACGTATGCCTTGGATGATCGTAAATTAGCTCATTTAACCAAGATTTATGATACATTATTACAAACATAACTATACGAGTAAAATTACGAAAGGACTAGTTACACTTCGAATTATTATTAAAAAAGGTAAAAAAATGATTATGGTAATAGCCAAGGGGTGATGTAGAAATAAAATTATTATTGGTATATACAAGTATGTAAATGTATTTTTTACCTCTGTATGTTTTATTCTGTAACTGTCTTGACATGTATAACTATGACCCTCCTTTATTGTATAATTTTCTTTCAGATATTGTTCGTCTGAAAAACAAAAGAATATAATTAACGTGTTTCGCGATTCTGCAGTAACATAATTATTATTGTATATTTGGCTTACCGAACGATTTCTGATGTCGCGGCATTAGGCGGCAGTAACATATAATAATTAACAAAATAACAACACCGCAAATACCTCCAATAAGCCAAGATAACCAAACAATTATAACGCGACCCTGCAAACAAAGATGCAACAAAACACATAACTATGCTTTACTAAATATTGATTTTCCACTGCATTCGCAAGTACCTGCTGAAACATTTCAATTTTTAACCCGAAAGCGAATAACGCTTGTTTTTGTTCCCCTTGCAATATGTCTGAGTAACATTTTTTTTTTTTCCTTTACTACCTAAAATAAATATCCTAAATATAAAACAATATAACCCTTAATCTATTCTTGCACTTTCATTGTATTTTTTCCACAATGGTTCATTGTAGAAATAAAAAAATATATAATTTTAGTGCGAGTTGCGACTGCGCGGAATTCAAATACTGTCAAGTGTCAGTTCAAAAACTCTGAAAGATTTGTTTATAAATTATTCTTTTTTAATATTAACACGAGTATTTATTAGAATTTGCATAATTTAGTATTGATATAAAATAAAATCTAACATGCAAATTTTAAACACTCTAACTTTTATTAAGAATTTTACTTTATTTAAAATGACAGACTTCTAATATTTACAAACGTTTTATAAAATGTCAATGCCAAGACACGTTTCATTATACGTATAGTATTGGACCTCGATTTACACTATTTAAAATTTACATTAATAAATATTGCAATTAATTTGAAAACTTATTCGCCATATTAATATATTTTTTTAATTTCATGTGTTTTGATATTATACCTATGTAATCTCTATTTGATGAACTATTTTATAAAATTTAACGTTTATAACGTATTATGGAGTATCTGTCTAAATGACACATAAAGAAGAATTTGATTTCAGTAAATATTCATTTTTAACGCGGATTCATTTGCTAAATAAAGCAAAACAATCAGTTGTTTTGTCAACAAATATCACAGCTGATTGTCTGTTCCGTGTGTGTTATCAATTGTGTTACCCCCTCGGTGTCAACTATCGAACGATATAGCGTCACAACTTATTATGTTTCCTCGGACTTCGTCTCGTAGTCGTAGAAGCGTCATATAAATTGCGTAAACACTACGAGGAAATTTTAAAACGAGTTCGCCGTTTGCTGAAAAGGACACTGAACTTGTAGAATTTGATTACTATTAAAAATGCGGCGACCAAAATTATTAACATCAGTAATAATATTTTCGTTCCTCACAGTAAAATCTTTCGGATTATCGCCGGTTATTTTTAGTAAGTCCTTGTATTTTATTTATTCTATAATGTTCTTTAACTTGTATGAACTAGATTACCTCGCTGATATTATATAGTGCAATTTTAAGATCTCTCAACTAAATTTGGATTTAAACTATAATGTTACATTAATTAAATTACAAAATTATATTCGATTTTTATTTTGCAGTACCAGGCGACGGAGGAAGTCAATTAGAAGCGAAATTAAATAAAACAAATGTTGTTCACTACATATGTGCGAAGACATCAAATGATTATTTTAATATATGGTTAAATTTAGAGCTCTTAGTGCCATTTGTAATAGATTGTTGGGTGGATAATTTACGATTAGATTATGATAATGTTACGAGAACCACAAAGAATCCTCCTGGAGTGGATATAAGAATTCCAGGCTGGGGAAATCCGGAACCAGTTGAATGGCTCGACCCATCTCACGACTCCGCTGGGGCGTACTTCAACACAATAGGTGATGCTCTCGTTAAAATAGGATATGTAAGGAATGTGTCACTCCGTGGAGCCCCATATGATTTCAGAAAAGCACCAAGTGAGTATTTTTTGAATCAATTATGATTTACAAATGTTTTTATATAACTTATTTATTAAACTTTAGTTAGTTGTTTTCTTATTATTAGATATTTCAATATATTAGAGTTTTATGCGGTGTATGAATGCATAACTAGGATGGGTCGTCAGAAACCAAAGTCATATAGAGTAATTCAAGAAGAAATGTTTTTTTATATCGTTTTTCATATTGCAATCTGTTACTGTAAGAACAATGGGCAATAGGTTAAATATGTCTAAGTGTCTTGAAGGTGCTCAGTGACACCCCTACTTATTTTCTATACGCATCTATTTAAGAAGGTCTTGTGTACATTTTCTTAGTCTAGTGAAAACAAGAGGAAAATTTATGAGTATAATATATCGTTAAAAGCGGTTAAAACCAAGGGTTGCAGCTAGTATATGTAAAAGATAGAAATGTTATAATTAAACTTTGATCTTAACGCTTACACTGTATTTGCAGATGAAAATGAAGAATTCTTCGTAAAGTTAAAAGCACTAGTAGAAGAAACATATACTATGAATAATAAGACTCCCGTTACTCTGTTCACTCACAGCATGGGAGGGTCCATGGCCCTACACTTCTTACGGCTTCAGTCACAAGGCTGGAAAGACCAGTATATAAGAAGGATGATATCTTTGTCTACCCCTTGGGGAGGTGCTATGAAGGCTCTTAAAGTGTTTGCTATAGGTAAGTTACAAAAACATCTTTTGAACTTATATGTAATATTTTTTATGATGTGGCAACAACATAAACAGCACCATAGATTAAACGTTTTTGCAAGGCTTTGCAAATATGTTGCCAAATTCATAAAAAGGGTTGGAATATAGGATTATACAACGTGTAACAGAAATATGTGGTAATATTTAAGGATCGCAAAGAATACCTAATTTTAAATGAATGTATTAAAAATTCATTTCATTTGAACTATTTATTATCAAGATATTGATTTTTTATTTCTATTGACTAGCATATCGATATTTAAATTTATCGATGCTACGACATCACTTTAGAGCTATCAGCTGTTACGTGTCAAGGACCGCATGACCCTATGACAATGCATTTCATTGAAAAAGTTACTGCTGTCTCTGTCATTAGAATTCGAAAAGTGATGTAACACTTTTGTTTTGATTTTCATATTATCGATTTTATTGATGAATTAATGAAATAAAAAATCTTAAATATATTTATTTAAATGCGGGGACTTGTAAATAGACTATCTTTGAGCATCTGAACATCACGGAAAAATATTACCACTCATTTCTGTTACACATTGTATATAGGCTAGTAGGACATAATAGGTTTTGGGCAAACTGCTAAAAACCCCAAGTATGTGGTATGACTTGGTGACATTATCTTTAATAATCATTTATAATACCCCTTTTAGTAGAAAAGTATTTAATTACAAATTTTGTAAATATATTGTTCTATGATTTTTTTACCGTATGCAAATTCTAAGGAAAATTTGAAGCATATTGACTTTCCTTAATAATCTTAATGAAGTCATTGTAATACTAGTACATTACAGAAACTTCTTCCTTTTCAATGAATGACTTTTCAAATTAATGAAGGTGCAGGAAAACCACTTTCATGATACCACATAAAATAATTGAAATATGAACAAACATATCCCGTTTTGAAACATAATTTAAAAATGTACTATGTAAATGTACATGAAAATATCGATCTTGTTTAATATTTTTTAAAGCGGTTTTATGGGCTAAAACCACAGCATTTAAAAAATTAAATTGGTTAAATCTTTTTAATGAAGAAAAACAATTATGACGTCATAGTTGTAATTGCGTTAGTAATGTTATGTAAACACGTTGATTATTTTTCTATTCATTGTTTTATGCATTCTCATTACGTTATGCGTCGTAATGAATGTTTAAAAAGTTTAGAATGAAATTGACATACATATAATATTTTATAATTTATGTGGGTTAATGGGTCGAAGCGATATATTATTTGATATGAGATTTAATATCCAGGCCATTTATCTATTTTTATTGTTATTGAATTTTGTAGTTATATTAACCACCTACATAACAATTTTAACTAATGAGTAAAATTTTCGCGATCCTTCGTCCAATCCTTTTTATTTTTTTTATTTATTTATACCACACTTTATTGTATACACTTAAGCAGAAGCAGCACTGAAAATAACAAAAAAGTATATGTACCTACAATTGCTGCTTTATCGCTTGGCAGCTGTTTCTTCTATACGAAATTAATAAGGGAGCGTATACAACAAAAATTGACAAAAATCATTTTCCTTTATTTAAAGCCCGGCAACTCATTCGTGAAGCTAAATTAACTTTGTATCCTACTATTGACCAGTTGCCCGCTATCCCAAATAAACCTTCAATACGATCTTAAGTAACACCAGTAGTCTTACAGGCGACGATCTAGGCTCCCTCATGCTTCGGGAGAGCATAATGCGAACGGAACAGATCACCTGCCCATCTCTCGCCTGGTTACTGCCTTCCCCAAACTTCTGGAAGGCTAGCGAAGTCCTCGTCCAGACTGATAAGTTCAACTACACCATCAATGACTTCCAGAAGCTTTTTACGTGAGTATACTATACTTAATTATATTATAAATGTGAAACTAGGTATGTATGTAATGCTTTTACGCTAAGAGTAGTCTTATCGACTACGTTCATCATAAAATTTTGATCTCATAATATTGTTGGAAGTATCAAAATGAACAAAGCCTACTTTTTATTTTTGATATTTCTTGAATGTTTATTCCGATAGTGTGGCTTGTGTTTAGCCATTATTTTCAATATTCCATATATCCTATCTATATTATAGACTTTTATTTCGATAGATGTATATGTATTCTACCCACTTATTTTTAAAAAAATTCTATATATGTATAGTTGCCTAAAAGAAATGGCTATTACTGTTTTTTTATAGACAGACATAATTTGGTATCTAATAAGATTTATACTATATGTATACATACATTTTGTGTGTTTGTCGGTCAGTGACATGGACGTGCCGAACGCGTGGGAGATGCGCAAGGACACGGAGAAGTATTCCAGAGACTTCTCAGCACCCGGCGTCGAGCTGCACTGCCTCTACGGGTACAACATCTCCACTGTTGAGAGGTAGCTATATCACTATGATACGAGGGGTTATGGGGTCATGACAGCCCATGAGCTATTTGCAGGATTTAGGTGGACCACATATGAACATGATTTAATTATTTTGTCATTAACTAAATAAAATACCTACCTACTTTTGAATTTAATCTATACAGTGTGTTACAAGACATGTGTCCGATCCTGAAGAGTAATATTATCTTAATAAAAACCTTTTCGAATTAAATAAAATAAAAAATCTATATCTAAAAATAACAATGCAATAAAGTTTTCCAAAATTATGGTTGTAGTGAAAAATTTACACAAACTCAAGGAAATTTACAAACGCTGGCAACTCATGTACAGTTCGTAGACTCTATAGACCCTATAGCTGTTGCCATGTAAGTTTTGCAATTATACTTAGTTTATTTTTTTGCTTGGAAAAATTATAATGTTATATTTTCAAAACAATAGCATAATAAGGACTTACTACCGGTATGAAGTAAGAGGTTTTCGGATCGGACACTTGTTTTGTAACACACTGTATAAATATATACTATTTAATAAAAATTATATAATATATTATTTAATAAAATAATGTAATGAGATAATGGGGATTTAAAGTTTTTTGGCAGTTACAATATATATTAATTCCAATTTAAAGCAAAAGTCTTAACAGATGTCAAAAACAAATAATTTAATAGCTACAATTGCCTTTCAGATTGGTATACAAGCCAGGTACCTGGTTAGATGGGTACCCGACCCTCGTAACTGGTGATGGGGACGGCACCGTCAACCTGCGCTCGCTCAACGCGTGTGAGCACTGGGCCAAGCGCCGCAACAACAACAGGACCACCCACAACAACAGGTCCACACTCAACAACAGGACCACGCTCAACAACAACAAGCCCATCAAGTCGCTGCCCCTCAAGCAGGCGGAACACCTCAAGATACTGCACGACCCCAGGGTGTTGGAATACGTAACTACTGTACTGGGTAATCCGTAGGGAAATAAGTCTTTGTAATTTTGTCAGTTAATACAATAAATATTTTCTCTCGAGCAAACAAAATAGAATACATCAGCTGATAATAAATAGTATATTCGAAAGTTAATTTTTAAAGTCTTTTGACTTTAACCACAGGCTATAAATGAAACAGATCTTATTACCAAAGAGAATATTTTAGGATTAACCCGCGAAATTTATTATGTGAACATTCAGTGAATTTAACTTCCAGTGTGTGTGTTTTTTTAAATTAAAACATGAAATGGTGCGTCGGGTATTAGTTTGTAGGAATTAGTAAAAATTGTTATTATAAAATGCTAGAAAAATATCTAAAAAACTAACCTAAAAAGTCAGTTATAAGTATTGTATTATTTTCTTCAAATTTCTTCAAAAAATCCCACCTGTACTTGTTTTACTGAAATTGCCATGAACAACTCTTTAAATGTCTTAAATGAAAATCGGTGCTTTAAATTAAAATACCCAAAAACGGAAATAATATGTAACTTTTTTTTAATGTATTTATTATATTCCAATCTGAAAAGAAGCTCTCTGTTTTACTTTTAAATTAATTTTATCTTTATTAGTTCGGTCCCTGAATTTATCGAAAATGCTAGTAATAATTCACATTACTCCGTCACAATAAAATAACGGAGCATTTCTCTTTAAGAATATATTTCGTGTCATGGTTCTCTCTCATAGAAATAATGAAATATATTAAATATTAATTTTTATAATATTTCTTTATATAAGAAAAATATTGTCCATACTAAGCCTAGTAGTAGATATTATAGTTAAATTTTACTTAAAAAACTGTGTTACCATAACAATAAAATAATCAATAGATATATTATACTGTTGACATTGTTATAAGAGCAATATAAAGATCTCTCTACCTATTACGTATTTTAGAAGATTAATACTTGTGAACCATCGACAAGATTGCCATATAAAATAAATTTTAAAAATAAGAACTTCACTGTGATAGCAATCTCTCTAAATGCTCATAAAAAACACTAGGTTTAAGTATTTTTGCTGTTTAAATATATAAGTTTCATTCATGTATTTTTTTTATACTCTGTGCAATAAAATGTGGTAACATTCCTTTTCGTCTATTTTGATGTATTTTTATGTTAAAATATTTTTTGCATTAAAGTAAATAAGAAGGATATATCTGTATGTTTGAGTTTTTGAAGCCGAATACATGAAAATAAAAGATATAATTTAAACTAGGCATTTTATTTATATACACTCATTGCTCTTCCTTATCATTTATTCTGGAATAAACAAACCTGTAAGGAAAAATAAAACAATTTAGGAAAACTTGAATCATTACAAAGCTTACAGATTTTGAAGAAGTATTGGACGTTTGACACACTTTTATGTAAAAATAGGGCATGGAGTAGATAATAGATATGACCATGGATTAACACATAGGATTTTTATCCTGGTAATCTACTTCACTCGAAACTAGACGGGCTACAGCGAATGTTCTTTATATATTATTTCATTGCATCGAAATTCAATTTTCTATATAGGTATAAAAAGTAAATGAAATGCAAAAGCTCAAGTTTTAATGCAATTACAATTTATAATGAACCTCTAAAGCACAAGTGAGTATGAGAAACCTAAAATGAGAGCTAAAAACTTGAAGCAAAACGGCGCCAAAACTTTTCAAACTTATCAACATTTTAATAATCTATTAGTGTAAAAAGCAAATCTTACTAGTGTATTGTGTAATAATCCTATCAGATTCTATCATAGGTTATTAAATAAAAAACAGAGTTCATTAACCTCTATATTTAACTTAAACCAAATACAAAGGCTTTAAAAACAATATTTACAACAAAATTTAGTACTGACCTATGTGTTTCTAACGAGAAATGAATGAGCTTACATCTAGGAGAATACATTATATCACAATCAACTCATTATACATACAGTGCTTTAAAACCTATTATAAAGTGTCCCGCACTGTCGCACATACTAGACTTTTTAATCTGCCGATAGTTTCAATCTCTATAATCAATTACTAATTTGCTTAACTTCAAAGTTCAAACTGTTTTCAAAAACTATGCACAGACTAAAATTCTGTAGAGTAAATTCCATTTAAAAAATTTTAAATAAACAATTTTTGGTTATATAGTACCAAACAATGCATACAATTTGCATTAACTTTTAAGTTTTACATTTAATAGTATGTATACTAATTACATTTTCGGATAACATTTTTTTGTTTTAACATAACCTATTTTAAATATAGAGCATGCATGGAACTGACAATAATTTTATCTCATAGATTATTAAACAAAAAAGACAGATAATTAAGCAAAAACTTTTGACTGGACAAAGAGTAAAAATCTATTAATAAACCAGAAAATTAATTCTACAGATCATAATATAATTATCCATATTTTTTAATAATCTGTATTAAATACTTTTATTTCATAAATGCTAATCAATTGACACAACTTAAATTTCAAAGATATTTCCAAATTAACGTTATTAAAAATCGAATAAATAATGTATTTTTAAATAACTCCAATAAATAGATTTAACATAAAAATTTAATAAACTGATTTGAAAATTTATTGCTAAAGTTATATTTAATACTAAATAATTAGGATTACATAACATCACTTTGCACCTTATTTTAATACACAATTCTATGTAAACAAAAGCTATCAGACTCGAAGAAATATACACAAGCCACGCCCCACGGCTTTGCCCACTAAATAATTAAGTGTACATAGCACTTTATAGATTCATGTATTAGCATAAACAAACAAACAAACTCTTTAGCTTCATTCCTTTTGGTATTTATACCTTCCCAATTTTAAAACAGAAATACTCAATTCACAAAATATTCAATGACCCAGGACTGAATAATGAATATATCTAGTTCCTAACATTACCGTTTGCTAAAAAAGTGAAAATGCCAACCTACAATGACTATGTGTATAATAATTACATATCTTTACAAAAAGCAGTTTTTACTTATTATATTTTTTTTCTTTTCAATTTAAATACTAATGTTACACTTGGTTAAAAAAAGAAATGTTTGAATTTGTGCACTGTTTTCTGTTATTTCTTTTATAGAATTAATTGAAACTTATATTAAATAATAGTGAGCAACATTTAAAATATTTCATAAGTAACTAGCACTTGGTATATATAAATTTATTAAAAAGTTATACTCCTTTTCAGTATGATCAAAAACTAAATGAACGAATTCTTATCATATAAAAACAACATTTATCTGAAGAGATCTTATCTTCCCTAAGACACTGCTAGGTCCAAGATAGCCGCGGCTACAAAATGGCGAGTACCATATTGTTAACAACTCCAGTGAATGACTTCTAATACTACTAGTTAAAATATCTTAACCCAGAATAGAACTCATGATGACTGTCCTTCTTATGTCTCAACCAGTCAGGTTTTTGAACTTATGTTTGGAGTTTTTTTTTAATAACTTTAACAAAGAAGTATAACTTCTTATACATACACACACATACATACATAAACTCTTAACCCAGAATAGAACTCATAATGTCTGTCTGTCTTTTGTCTCAACCAGTCAGGTTTTCAACTTACGTTTGGAGTTTTTTTTTAATAATTTTAACAAAGAAGTATAACTTCTTACACATACATACATACACATAATTAAACACAGTTCTGACTCTACAGTCCTTTACTTCAATATCTAAATCTACCCGCAGCTACACAATATACCAATAAGATTATTTGCTTAAATATCTCCCTAATTCTAACAGTTTGTTCCTCGCAAGCCAACCCAAGCTATACCAAGCACCATGATTAGGCATTATGATGATCCATTTTAGTCTTATTTCTATGTTAAATCAATAATAAGTCAAAACAAAAGAAAATATTTAGTGGGAAAGTGGAATAAGTGAAATTAATAGGAATGTAACAATCGTTTTAACATAGAGACAAGACTAAAAATATTTATAATGATGTTTTTTTCCGAACTTCATTGACTAATTTTTATGAAAATAAAAAAAAATATTTAAATCATGAAAAAGGGTAGGCAGGTAGATGAAGGTTAAATAAATTTTTAGGTATAATCCTGGTATCTATAAAAAGTCAACTGCCAAATGTCACATAGCTTGTGTATGAAAGAGATAACGCTCTGTAAAGATGAAATTAAATTGTAATCTCTTTCTAAAGCTCTGTTATTAGCCAGACAGTGTGTAAAAGTTTATACAATACGAGTGGGGTACAGGATGAGGGGTGGGAACAAGCAAAGGATCTTTCCCAAATTCATTCTCATTTAGTAGCAGTGAATTTGAAATTTAAATATTAAATTTTTCATTCTGATGTGAATTAGGGGCGGAGAAGACGAGGTGGACATCAATTTAAAAAACAAAACGAAAACACACGTTCCACAGTAATAAGATTCTCAATTAAAAAAAAACTGAATGACGTTAAAAATTCAAATTCGAAATTCGAACGGATCACGTGGCGGCCTCGGCGGGCGGGCGCGTTCACAGCGCGAATAGAACAAACTGGTAGGCGTGGCGCTACCTGAACACGTCCGGGCGGTAGTACACGTAGACGGCGACTAGCGCGGCCGTGAGCGCCAGCAGCGTGCGGCGCGGGGTGGGCGCGAGCGGGAGGTGCGGGAGGGGGAGCAGGCGGGCGAGGCGCGCGGCCAGCCCGGGCCGGGCGGGGGCGCGCCCGCGGTTAGCCCGGCGCCTGCGCATGCGCTGCTCGTCCAGCTCGCGTTGCTCCTCTCTGAGAACGAACATATTCAAGTCAGTACAACCCTACTTATACTATAATTGCGAAAGTATCTCTGTCTATCTGTTACGTTATCACGCCAAACCTACTGAACCGATTGTAGTGTAATTTGCTTAGACAGCTTTCGCTATTAAGCAAAGTACAGTCGAATAGAAAATTCTATTGACACAATCAAATATAATACTCGTTATTACACTGAGAGATTACATAAGCATGATATTATTTCAAAATGCCTCAAACTCAACGAGATTTTAAAGTTACGTACAGTCAACTGCAAAAGTAAATTAACTCATTCGAGTTGTTAAAACATCGGTGCCAAAACTTGTTTCGCATTTTTTCATTTATTTAAAGAAAGAAGATTAAAAAATAGATCTTTTAACGATTAACGCATGCCCACGGGTCGAGGGGGTAGGAAAGGGCAGCAATACTCACTCTCTCTTTTCAAGCGCAGCGACTTCAGGTTCGAGGTCAGTGGGATCGTTTTCATCGTACAGCTTCTTCGCGACCACCAGGATGTCTTCGAACGGCAAGTCATCCGGTAGCTGCAATATACAAGATTCATTTTAGAATAGATACCATAAAATTAAAAAGCTGGGCCCTGCAGGTTCCGTGGAACTATATCCATGACAATATCGAGTCAAACATCATTTGCTTTTCACGGTAATTTATACAGGGTATAAAGTATGTGGATGACGAAATTCAGCCAAATTCATTATTTAGTTTTTGTGTGTGTACATCGTCACATTAACATCAGACAAAAATCACTATGTATAGTACGCGTCATTTATGTTTAGCGATTGACGAGAATAGCTGCGCATCGGTAGAATCGCGCTCGTAATTGTCGTATTGGTGCGAGAAAGACAACACGACTGGGACAACCAATCAACGCTCGCGCACCCTACGATCACGCGCCCCGCGCGCCGCGCCGCTACCTCGATACCTTATCACCTTCGTTCAGCGCTAAAGATTTGTGACAAGTACTATAATTTGCTTTTGTCAACAACTGTACCTGTATAATGTAGATTGAATTTACGTACCGGACTTATGTCAACGTTATTCAAACTGTTAGGACTGTTAGGACTGTGTAGGACTGTTTGAAGTAAATATCTTAGTATTAAGCTAATGTCAGAGTTGCTCAAACTGTAGGACTGTTATATCTAAGGATCTTAGTACCAAGTTTATGTCTGCGTTGCTCAAACTGTAGGACTGTTGGATTTAAAGATCTTAGTACCACGTTTATGTCAGCGTCGCTCAAAGTGTGCAGCACTCACCCGGGACAGCAGGCAGTGCATCATGGCCATGTCGGCGTCGCAGGCGAGCACGGCGGGCGCGCGGTGCAGCACGAGCGCGGCGGTCACGTACACGGGGAACAGCGGCGCCGCGCACAGGAAGTAGTCGTACAGCCGCACCACGTCGCTGTACCGGTTCAGCGAGTGCCCGAACCACGTCAGGTACCACGGCAGCGCGAACATCGTGCCCACGCCCGACCTGACCCCACACGTCACAGCTTAGCATACCACACCACACTTATAGTCTTCCAACTGTCCTACTATTTATTATTTTTACCCCTTTGTACTATTTATTACTATGAAGCAAATTCTTAAATTCTTCAATTTGATGAGACAGACATTTTTTCATGCATCTATTCATTGTGGTAACTAGCTAATATTTCAGGGATAGAATATGTTGATTTGACTATTAGCAAAAAGAATAAATATTTAAGTTTAATTATGACACTTTGCTAAATTTAAATAATACTTTAAAGTGAGAGTACAAATATTATATAAAAAATGTTATCTATCAAGGTTTCAGAACTGTATAAATAAAAAAAACTATCTCACTTTTCTAAACATTCCGCCAGTCTGTCATCCGCTCTCCGTATAACAGGCAGCATGTAGTTCAATAAGTGCTGAGTGGGCTGCATAGTAGCTTGCATGAATGGAGCTAGCGGAGCCTTGGGGCCATACGAGAGTCGACATAGCAGAGGGAACGAGGCTTTGTCCCCACAGACTAACAGCAATGTGATTGCTACATCGTGGTAACCCTGTAATTAAAAAAAAATTATCATATGTAAAAAATTTTGTTCCTCACTTGCCAGTTGGCGACAAGAATACATGTTTAGGCTAGTTTTAAATAATTTTGGTTATAAAAAAGTATTATATATAGAAAGAAAAACTATTATATGATTCAATAACATTTAACTAAATACAAATACGAATTATTTTTTGGTTATTGTCATTCACTCATTTTATTTTAAAATAACATTAACTATTATTTTAAGGCATAACATATTCATATGAATATACAAGTATGATTCTCTATTAACAGAATATTTAAATACAATGGTCAAATATGTTTTCTTTATCTTATCAAAACATACAATAAAATCAACAATAATAATCACACCACACATAAGAAAGTGGTTCCTCCTTGCAAACAATGAATGTTATGATTTTTTATACTTCCACATCAATTGTATTCCTATGAGAATACACCTCTTAAGTGTCTCAACACTTTTTACGGTTAAAACTATTGGGTTCTAATCAGGGTTCTATACCAACACTACATTGAGAGCCATTTATTTTTATTATTTTAGCTCTTTTCAGGTAAATAAATGATAAATTACTCTGATAAATAACTATAATATTGTCTTACCAGTGCTGAAAAAGTAAAAAAAAATGTGGACTTATATTAAATTATCATAATGAAATACCTGATAATATTTTAAATGTGGATACTTGATGATAACTCGTAATATTAGGACTGTAAGTTGATCCTGTAACGCCACCCTCTGTTCGTATGGAATGCCTGGAGGAAACCTTTTCAAAGATCGATTCACATCTAAAACTACCTGCAAATAAAGAAATGAACAAAATATATTTCACTGTAAAAAAATAAGAAAAGAATAACTGTGGGTGACAACTGGCAACTGAGTAAAATGTAAATCCTACTTCCTATTTAATATTATATGAAATTTTGTAAAAATGTATGTATGTTTGTTATTTTTTCACGCATAAATGGCTGGACGGATTGAGTTGAAATTTAGTTTGTAGATAGGTGATACCCTGGATTATCACAAAGGCTATTTTGCATCCCGGTATTGTTCCGGGAACGGGAACAGCGCGGATAATACCGCGGGGCACTGCTCGTAAAAACATACATCGAAAGTAATATGAAAGGAGTCCTCTATGGACAAAGAGAATCTAAAAAAATACTGATGAACATTAAAAATGGATATGTAAAGAGACAACTCTTCTTTTAATAATGAAGATACTTTAAACATATAAGTCGCATCAATTCTTGAGTGTCTGAAGCATTATAAGTGTTGTCTGATTATGAATACTTAAAATCAAATGAACCGTAAATAAACAAACACCATTAAATTCATAATTTAATGTAAAGTTATCTCAAATACTGTACATGCTTAATGTAATATAGTTTATTCAAGAATATTATTATTATAGGTGTGTCAATAAGAATTGAAATGGAATGAACCTTTTAAGAAATAACTAAATTAAGAAAATTTAAGAAGATTGACCTTCTCCGGCAATAAAATAAATATCAATATGCTATGTAAGGTTATCACTACACGGTATAAATCAAAGTTCCTTTCTCTACCTATGAAGGCTTAGATCTTTTTAAACTACACAACGGATTTTGACGCCGTTTTTATATCAGAGAAGATGCATTCCAGAGCTGTGGGTATAATATACCTGATTATACTCAGGGTGTGTTGAGAGCTCATCCAATGACGGTGGTTCTGTCATTTCATCTATTGTAACACCAACAAGTAGTGGCCATATTTTTCTTCTGTATTCATCTACAAAAAACAAATCCCAACAATGATATGAAAGTTTATAATAAAGTTAATGTTATTTATTATATTTTATTACGTACATATAGTGGCATTATACAGTCAAGTGATTTATTCGATTGATTATCAACTTATTACTCATGCTATAAACAAACTTACCACATATCAATCCTCCTTTACTTCGGGCTAAATTTTGCCATTCGTCTACGTTTACAACATCGGGATTATCAAGACATTTCTCTATTTCTAATCGTTTCTCTGTTAATACCGGGTCCTCGAACTCGAAATCTGAAAATATGTTAATGAACTCATCATTACTTTCTCTTTGTATTTTTAATTGCTCAATTGCTAAATTAAGAACCTTTACTGCGTAATTAATTCGCGGATAGATTATGTAGGATAGAAAAA
>JADANM010006787.1:718791-735216 GCA_026213755.1 Eurema hecabe | reverse complement strand
CCCCGGCAAAACTTCAAAGAAATCAAATGTATTTGTAAAATGTGGGATTACAAAGTAAATATAATTCACGTGCATAGCGCAGTTGCTTTCACTTCCTTTAATGTTTAAATCTTTCGAGATATGAAACTTATTAGATAATGACTTTCATTTCGTTTTATCAACATGGATTTGTAATTTGTAGCGTGAATGAAAGTTGCAAAAACTAATCACTTGAATTCTTCAATTTCATATAAAATCTAGCATTTGTTTGTATAAATGTATAACTAACTGTATATTTTCTAAGCCATAATTATATTATTTAAATAATACCTAATTAGAACGATACCTCTCCTTGCTCACAAATAAAATAATTTCTTCATAGAATATTTTTTTTAAAACTTGGTTCCGGATCTCTAGGCTTAAATTTTTGAGTCTTGTACTTACATTTTACTTACTTACTTACTTATATTTTCAAAGTCTAATAATATAGTATTTTTTGAAAAAGAATAAATTCCAGGATTCGTCTATTTTACGTCATGTTTCCTCTCAAAAATGTATATTCAATTTTTAACGACTCAAAGGACGGGAAAGAATCGTGGTGAAAAAATAATGAGGCTTCTTAAACCGTGCTGTTTAATTAACATATTGCAAAACTTAGCAGCTATGGCGTATCGAATACCATAACCGACTCATTGTTTTCCTTTTTGCTACCTGAATTTCACGTTTACTAGGTCGTTGTGTTATGACAGTTATTACATAATGACAGACGATTAATAAAGCATCGCTCCTGGCGCTAATTACATTTTACAACAGAGACCACACCTTACTATCTGACATACTTACCTCTGTTCATGTATGTTCGCCTGGTACTGTTATTTATAAAATATATATTCGTGTGTTATTAGGCCATTTAAAATAAGATAGAGGTAGGGCAATTTAATTTCGGTTTTTTAACTACAATAAATAACAAAGCAATATTATCGAGCAATGATATTACATTAAATAAAAAAATAATTTTTAAAGTTTTCTAGCCAATAATTAGTTTTTTTGTGTTTATGTAACATTTATTTTTTTATTGATATACAAAAAATAAACATTTTTCTAAAATATTTAACAATTTGCTTAAAATAATAACTTGGAGTGATTATTGCAAAGTTCTATTGTATCTTGTGGTCAGTCCGGAATGTCTACGAAACATTAATTTTAAACGCAAACCAATTTCTTGGTTGAGTGCTTCGAGAATCGTTAATCTACAATGAACTTTAATAAAGCTAAGCATATTTGACGACGTCTTAAAATCATCTTTTAATTTCGAAAACATACCTAAATATAGCGCGATTCAGGACTTAAGACGGTTAGAAATAAGAAACAAGTTTTTAGACGCAGACTTATAGATACCAGTTGAAAAATATTTAAAACACCATAAATACTTTGATTATTTGGGTATCTGTATCAGGGAGAAAAAAAAACAAACACGTACAGCACAGCATAAAAAGGTTTAACCATAAACATAAATAGTTTCTTTACGTTAAAATATAATATAATATGTCACTTATAAGGCAATATTTTTTTACAGGTGGAGCTTTTTAATAGCGTTAATGCTGCTCGGCACAGCATGGGCTTCGGAGGAAGAGGACAGCGTCCCTGATGCTGAGGTTGACGATGAAGATGAAGATTCACCTTTAGACCGAGAGGTAAGCATATCAACTTATCATATTCTTAACCTGAGATCCTCAGATCTCCAAAGAGGAACGGAATTAATTTTGAAATGTAACATAGATTAATTCTATAGTTATCCTATCTTTAAAAATGTAGATTAACTCTTACAAGAGCTCCATATTAGCAAAAAATAACTATAATATTAGTATATTTTATAAATTAATTTTAGTCAACTACTTACACAACCATAGACAATACAGCATTAAAACAAGAAAAAACAACGGCAATAAAATCATAAAAAAACTATTCTCATTGCGCAACCGTTAACATTTCGCACATAATTTCAATATTATAAAACAATTTTTAGAGAAAGTTCTCATTACCGGACTCATGACTTCCACAATGTTTTGTTTTGCTTCTATTTGATTTTCGAACGATAATGCAACGCCGACATGTTTGAAAAGCGGAACCATTTTGAAAGTTATCGCGTCTGAATTCAATGAATATAAAGCGAATATTTAATGACTTTTTAGGTTGATATTATTTAAAATACGATACTCTGGTTATATCATTTAAGTTAATAGACCTCGTTATGTAAATAGAACGTAAGAAATGGTATAAACTTACAATTTATGACGTGTACTTTTGCGATAGGTAATAGTATTTTGCGTGGGAAAAATAAAATTCTAGGTCCTTTGTGATATTAAATGCAATATTACTTATGTCGCAATGAACCTTAGCTCCATTTGCCCGTTAAGTATATTGTAATAATTCTGAAATCTAGAAAACTTATAATAAGTAAGTAATTCGATAAATATTGATAACAATAACGAAATAATGAATGCGCAACTATATTTATAATTAATAATGTTATTCTATTAAGTACAATAATCGGTATATGCATGTTATAATTAATTAGATATATTGTTGCGTTTAAACTTTAATGCCGTGTTTATTATACATTTTTACAATGGTTTCAAAATAATAGAACAACAGACTAAGACTCAAGATAAGAAAAAACATATTGAATATTAACCAATATTTCTTTTAGAAAAATGTAAAGGCCCTATCGCGCATGCGTGTGTAAAGTACCAGTTTATTACCGTATACTACAGATAAAATATTTGCGTAATTTTAAACCTAGTAACATACTGTCCACACATGGCGAGTCTACACAAACCAGTTGTTCTTAAACGAA
Source organism: Eurema hecabe (assembly GCA_026213755.1). NCBI lineage: Eukaryota > Metazoa > Arthropoda > Insecta > Lepidoptera > Pieridae > Terias > Terias hecabe. The sequence continues at coordinate 732,380 of JADANM010006787.1, read as the reverse complement.
AGTATAAGGCATTCACCTGCGCCATTCACTCTTATTAGTCTATTACCGGCCGCTGATATAATTTCAATTGAACACTGAAAAACGTAAACACAATATACTGTCGCCAAACGTCGCAACGCACGAATAAGCATTGTGTAATTTTGTGCATTGTTTTATTATGGCGGGAACTTACTGAAACCGACGTTTCAGTAAATCCTACGAGAACTCGTATTCAAAACTACATATTATAGATTATAACATTTTGTAATATGTAATAATATATACAAAATAATTTAATGATATTTTTCCAAAATTCCAAAATCAAAACTTCAATTATCTAAAGTGAGAATTTTAATATTTTTTATTTATTCAATGCAATTATACTTATTAAGTTCGACTTTCCCACACACAGCAAATATGCGGGATCTCAACGACAAAAATACCCAAGTAAATATATTGACGAAACTGAAGCTGTCCCATTAACAGCATTACTAATCGATGCCTATGCTGTAACAGTAGTTTAATTACTTAATTTTCGTCACACTGTTATGCAACTTTAAATTTAAGGCAACATTAATCTTAAATCAAACTATTTAATAATAGTTTGCTCTGATTCGAGTACCTATTCATTACTTTATATTGACACCGATAGGCTGTTATAGTGCTTCATAAAATATGCATAAATAGTTACGAATATGTTAAGCATTTTTAATTACCTATTTGAAGTCGTTTTTGAATAAAGCTTCTTATTTTGATAATTAATACTAGCCGTGCACTGCGGTACTATAGGTACACGTAAACCTTCATCTTGAAAATTCAAATATTTGATTTAAAAAAACGTGTGAAAATTGGTTGCGTATTTTTTTAGATTTAGGCAATTACAAGGACAGACTGAAGAAAGCGACTTTCTTTTATAGTATCTCATAATAAATTTAAATATGAATGTAGGTTACCATACGTAAAATATTTTAACAACGTCTTTAACATATTCTCGAATTAAATTATTGAAACAAAATAAAATGTTCAATGCTACATATTAGTATAAGTTTGTGGCCGTTAAATTAAACAACTCAATTCTATTCCTAGGAGTCACGCAACCTTAGACCAAGAGCATACACCCCCGTGGCATACCCCAACACATTGCCCAGTGGATTCCGCCCGACACCGTCGCTGGCTGAACTGGCCGGCTACCAGAGGCAACAGGAGCAGGAGTACATCGTGCCCACGAGGCCCCAGCAGATCTACATTGAGGAGCAGAGGCCCCCGCAAAGAGCCCCACATAGAAAGGTACCCTTTACTTAATATTATCGTATTCTGGCAACACAGCACTGCTATTTCATGGAGAGTTAAATAGAAACAGGCAATCCTTTTTTTTTCGACGACTAGCGGAAGTGACTACAGAGTAGGTATAAGTTGAGTAACCGCTAATCAACACATAGACAACGATGACGTCACTTTGTGTTTTGGCGAGAATTTAAACAATAGATTTTTAGTAATTCAATCTCTAGAAGGTCAATGATGTGGTATTGGAAGCACGTGTTGCTGTTTGCCACAACCAAATATCGACCCTCAAACTTATTTTACCTACACACAACTAGACATTGGCAAAATTGTGGCAACGCAGCACTGCCATTCCACCAAGAAAGAAGAAGATAACTCAATCTCCCTATAATATTGTATACAATTAATTTCCATTTATGTATTTCTAGCCTCAAGAACAGCAACGTCCAGCGAAGATCCAGCAGTCATCATCAGAAGAAGAAGAGTTAGAAGAGAAAGAGGAGCCGGACCGTCTCTCTGCTTTGCTGCAGCAGTCTAAGTTCGACTGCGTGAGCCGCAAGACCGGCTACTACGCTGACGAAGACCTGAACTGTGAGGTGTTCCACTACTGTCAGGATAACGTGAAACACTCCTGGATCTGTCCCGATGGATTCACCTTCCATCAAGTGAGAATAGAAACTATACATATATTATTTACAACGTTAAATTATTTATTATAATTATTATACCTACCTCGTTATGTGAAGTTACCAATATGAGTGAGACATGCTTTGAAAACATTATTTTGTCTTTAATTATAATGACTATTTTTTTACCCAGAACGGAACGGATATGCGTTTTAGGTGGCAGATGTTTGTGTGTGCGTTTATGCATAGTAAATAGTATTCTTCCCATCTATCTTCTAAAATGATCCGAATATTAGTGCAAAATAATGTTGCAATATAATCAAAACGAAATGTCCGATTACAATTCTGTTTATTTTATTCTATTTCCATGAGATTTTTACCGCCGTGTGTTTTTTTCGAAATTTTTAATTTTGTTTTCTTGTCTTGATTTTACATACGAACTTACGCGATCGCAAATTAGCGATTTTTTTTTACTGAGCTAATAGTCATACATAATATAGTTTGGCATGCCCCGAAATATTCGTTGTTTTCAATGGAATACTATGTATAAATTGTTTAATAATATTTACTCCGATGCGAAATTCCAGGTCCACCTTATCTGCATGCCGCCAACACACGACAACATTTGCCAAAAGTCATCCAAGTACCACTTCGTTAACGAGTACCTGTACAAGCCGATCAACGAGGAGGAGGTGCAGAGGAAGCCCAACGCGCCCCTCAAGTACTCCGAGAGATACTACCCCTCCGAGGTCTACAACGACGACCGATATGAAAGAGAAGATGAAGAAGAGGTAGGCCTTATTTTATAATGCTATTTATTATGATAAGTCATAATATACCGTTTACAAAATTGAAAGTAAATGAATAATGAGCTTCTTAAACATCATTAAAGGTAATAACCATGATCTTTGTATAGGAGGCAGATCCTCGCAGACAGCAACAACAACAACAAGCCCAACAGTTACAAGAGAGGCCATCACAGAGACAACAGTACCAACCTCAAGTCTTCAGATCCGCAGAAGAAGTCAACATACCTCTCATCCAAAGACGCCCTCAACGTCCCTACGACTTTGAAAACTAAATTAAAGCTCTTTGCCAATCCCAAAATTCTCAGTAAACTCTTATGAGTTACATTAATTAGCCGACTTGCCAGTAGTCGACAATTAAAAGAATACTCTCGGTGCTAACTCACTTATTTTATTAATAAGTACTTTTTTACGAGCAAAATATTAAAGTTTAAGTTTAAATAAACTTATTTATGACACTGTACAATAAAGTATTTTTAAACGATATTTGTAATATACAAATTAGTTGTAAGCTAGTCTACTAGTGCTAAGGAAATAAAATATAACTTTTATATAAGTGTTTCATTACTGCGATATATTCCTATTTCTTACGCTCTCCATAAAAAAATGAACATGACAAAATATGTTTAAGTGACAGTCGACAGATAAGATTTGAATTTTGACAGTTCAAGAAAGGTCTGTTTACTAGTAAAATGTTGTTTTTAATAAAATAAAATGCACTGCCATTTCACCAAGAATGGAATAAAAACCTATCTCTTATCAAATTATTAAGCACCAGCGTTTCGAAATTAGAGACTAATCATCGAAAATTCGAAGATGAGCTATTCAGATTATAAATCATATCACGAATCATATATGAAAAACAATCATGGTTCAAATGCTTTACATACATTTTTGTGTATTTTCTTCACAGTTCAGTGTACTTTATTATGTTCAATCAAGGAAAAGAAAACTTATCGAACCGTTTATGTGTATGAATATCTTATTATAGTGCTTCCTTTGATATTAGCGCATACTATACTGGCAGAGTATATCTATCAATTGAATGCTTTCGTAGCATTATTATTACTTTATAGCATTATACGGAAAATAAATAAATCATGTTCAAGTATATTTCATAGCAAAAAAGACGTAGTAATTAAAAAGTTACATTCCATAACCTGTATTAGGGGCCTAACCTATTTAATAACAAGTATGTGCATACTAGCCGTAGATTTTAAGGATTTTCCACGATACTTAGCAAAAACAGAAACATATGGCTATAGCTTAATGGATACAGGAGTAGGTTTATTTGTTTTAATAAGTGGTCTTGTACATAAAGATTTAAGGACACATAGTTTTTCTAAAATAATGATAAGTAACTTGAAGTTCATATCAATTCTAATTGTACTGGGTGTAAGCAGATATATTTCGATAAAACAATTGGATTACCATGAACATGTAACAGAATATGGTGTGCATTGGAATTTCTTCTTCACTTTAGCTTTTTGCAAATTATTTTCAACTGTTATCTTATTTTTCTCTGATAAAACATTATTACTAAGTATGTGTATAATAGTTGTTCACGAGTTGTTGTTATTTAGTGGTTTACAAGCATGGGTCTTCAGTGGAAGCCCTCGTTTAAATCTATTAGATGCTAATAGAGAAGGCATATCATCAAACCTGGGTTATGTCTTCCTATACATATTTGCAGTACATGTTAAAAAGATGCTTTCAACCAAAAATACTAACACAGTTTTATATAAACTATTGATATATTCTTTATTCTTTCCTATATTAGCATATGTTGTTAATTTGATTTTACCAACATCAAGAACTTTAGCAAATGCAGGTTATTGCGCATTCTTAACAAGTGTTCTTTTGATTGTGTTAACTGTTATGTATTTTATAGAAATGTGCCTAAATTATAGCCCAAATATGTGTTTTCAAGCTCCCATTATAGTTACAGAAGTTAATAACAATGGTCTTATATATTTTTTAATTTGTAATCTGTCAACAGGCTTTGTGAATATTGTATTTCATACTTTACATCTTTCATCTGTCGCTACTTTTGTCATCTTAAATATTTATATGATTTTAACATTATCTGTAACAGTATATTTAAATAAAAATGCTATTAAAATTTAAATAAGTTTTATATTTCATTAATTTGATAGTATAACAGTATTTATTAACATTTAACATAATTGAGTCCTAAAGCTTATTGTTACACCTATTATGTTAAATAATTATAACATTGGCCTTCTAAAGTTCAACTTATTTCAATATGTAATAAGTATGACAAGTAAACTTAACAGTATAATGTACTCAGATAATTATTTTGAGGAATAAATTATTTGCAAAATTTGGCAGTTCATGTTAGTTGACTACGAATATATTAAAAAAATAGTTTTTATTATCAACACCATACCAATAACTAAAAATATTTTACAATCTCCAACATTATTAAAGATAACTTTATACACAATATATTATAATATGGTATCTAATTTTTTTTATTAATTTTTCATGAAATAATTTTTAAGTCTAGCAATACTAATTTTTTTATTATGGGCCCAATAATGTATGGTCCTGGTTATCTACTCATTTACCCTGCTATCTATTTATCTTTGGAAGAAAATTCAAATACTTAACATTAGTTTTCGTAATGGGTATCCTTATTATATACACTGGGTATATATCAATTCTGAATATATATATTACTTAGTATTGAAAAATTTAAAGCCTTAAAATTATTTAATACATACTATATTAATCTCACTCATAGTATGTCTGTCGCGACAGTCTTTAAAATGGCGTACGACAGACAATAAATGCGAAAGTTTGTAAGTTAAGTTTCAAAATATTCACTATGCCTCATAATGTTAGTTGTAAATGTAGGTTTTAAAGACCAATCTAAGCATGATCGGCACTGGATTATAATATGTATAAGAAAAAAAAATTGATTCATTCAATTCTTCCTCATTCAAACTCAAAAAAGATACTTTTGTAACATATAATATGCTTAACTGTACTTAGTATTGCCGTTTATAAAATAATTATGAATTATAAAATAATGTCTTATAAGGTTCGTTGTAATAAATGTTGCATATCTTCAGTCTTAACAACTCGTGAGAATTTTGATAACAGTCTTAAGAAACAAGTGAACAAAATATAAATAACTATTACAATAAGAAGAAAAAGATAAAAAAATAAATATGGAAATCTGACAGGCGACCAAAACACTGTGTACTGAAGATGGTTGTTACTATTTTCTGAAAATAAAAAGTTTTCAAACAATATTCAGGCATTAAATAATTATTCAAACTATCTTCTAAATAATGTACCACATATATTTTGTGTGACTTGACTATTAATTATAGTGGACAGTTCAGTAGGAACTTCATCTAATGATAAGCAACCACATGGAAAAAATTACTTTTAAAATAAAGTTTTTGATTAGTATTGATAATTCCAAGACTAATACCTCATTTCTAAATCGTTCAGTTAAAAAAGTGTTTGAATAAGAGCATATTTAAAATATTACGAATTATTATATTATACGAATTTTCAACTCAAAACTATATCTACAAAGGAACCAAATTTACACTAAAATAAAAAACTAGCCAGTTTTAACCAAGAAGTTACCATTTTCGTAGTAATTTCGGGAATTTCCTTACTTTGTGACGTCTATGGTACCTAAGCTACAAACTTTCCAAATTTCGAGTGCCTACGTTTAGCCGTTTTAGCTGTCAGTCAGTCAGATTCTTCTTTTAAATTTATAAAATAGAAATATATCTTACCCATAACAGCAGCCCCAAATCCTATATGACTGGTCCCCATTCTATATGAACATGTTGGTACATAGATCTCATATAGATCCTCTTGATCATCTATGGGAACTGTCAAAACTGGATCTTTGTATTGCAGTAAATGTGTCTCTTTGTACTCAAAGTCCCGCCTCTGTTGGACATATTTTGATCTATGTTCGTGAGCACAGAAAAATACATCTGGATGTATGGAGTTTATCACCTAAAAGCAATATAACCTATAAACATAATGGCTGGAAAAATATGATATATAGAGTATGCTGCACAATTTAATTATAAGTTCCTACTTGACTTAACTATATCATATTTTATCGAGAGTCGTCTTCCCACCCTATAATGGTGCATGGAGGAACACTGGATTTTAGTTGGTATGGCAAAATGTTAGTGTTAGCATAATAATACTGCTTCAACTAAATACTTACTTGTTTAGCGAAAACAGGCCTTTGAAGCACCGGGAAGTGTGAAATCGCAATTTTGAAGTTCAAATCTCCCTCATCAAGGGGTTGGGGCACAGCATACGTTATTGTGCTGACTTTGTAGAAGGAAATATTGTGATATACTATAACAGATGGCTGCGAGAACACTTGATTAAATTCAATGACTTTATCCCTTTTTATTGGTTCGTTTTCACCACCAATGTCATTGTCTCCAGGTATCCATACTTGCTGAAATAACAGTGCATTTTATGCTTCACGTAATTGTTTTTCTAAAGATATATTGTTAATTTATATTTATATAAATAATTTGTTTTGTACGTAAACTACTTTATATAATACTTCAAAATACAAAAAGATTCTATAGTGAATTATGCTACATACAAAATTATATTAAAAAATTAATTTAACCGATGAATTGAAAATCGGTTTAGTGAAATTTTTTTTATTAAACATTATATATTGGAGCAATAGTTGTAACTTACAATAACAGGATAATGTGGGTCAAATATATCAGATAATCTTTTAACATAGCTGTGAAATTGAGCCCTAGTTGCAATACTGCCCTCATCCATTAAGTCTCCTAAGAAGACTAGCACATCAGGCCTAAAATGTTTTTCTACCACAGAATAAGTAGATCTTAGATACCTGAAATTATTTGTTCATATTATTGCATTTTATAAAATTTTTAAAAGTTTATGAGGAGATTTAAGGTAGGATTGAATTTATCACGAGCTTAGAGATTGACAGGACAGGATAAGATTAGATTAGTAGTCTAGATGGATGAAAATTTTAACATTTTTAAGTAATAGATTTTTTTTAGGTACCTATCACTGTCCCAATTAAATAGGTAACTCAATGGAGGGGGTACAGCTAAATCCCCCTGGATTTGAGGATCAGCTATAAACAATATCTTCGTACACAATTGTTCATCTTCACATTTTAATGTATTCCAAAATAGAGGCTGGATCTTATAAGCCAACCATTCACTGTAAAGAACGGCTCCGAAAGAAATACCGATCAGGTATTTCACAAAGACACTGAAAAATATAAAGAGTGGATATAATATTTAATTTATAAAAAAAAAATCCTGAAAAAACATATCAATTATCTTTTGTGTACCTTCTGCGTAAATACATATGTGTATCTTTAAAAATGTTCCTTTAAAAAAACAACTGGAGGTGAAATGTTTTTATTTTTAACTACATTAAAATTAAAAACATTACAATTGTTTACAAATTTCAAATTCGTAATTTTAAAAAATCTGGAAGAACAATCACTGTCGACTGTCAAGTGTCACTGTGTCAGAGGGGTTTTTTTTATAAAAATAAAAAAATACTGATGAGTGATGGCAGAAATTAATAATCAAGTTCAAGATTCAGAAATTGTCTAAAGGTAGTGAAAATTATTATTTTGTTTTATTTTACTCATATTATTTATTTATTTATAATACTTTATTGTACATTACATAAAAAATCAAAAAAAGTACATGTAAAAAGTTACAGAATATAATGTACAATGGGCGGCCTTATTGCTGAATAGCAATCTCTGCCAGGCAACCTATTTGCATATTTAAGATACAATCTACAGCTTATATATAATTTACATAGATATTTTTTATCTTCACTCTTAAATGTTTATCTTGAACGCTTTTGTAAATAAAGGTTACAAAATAGAACGTTTCATTTGCAATTGCGGCGGTTTGACAGGTCAGCTTCGTGCCTCTGTAGATTTCCAAGTAGCGTTTAATTTATTTTGTGTTACTTTTTGTTTACGCATCAAAACTATAATGTATTTCATAGTAATTAGATTATATCGTATTTTAGTTAATACCTAGTGCACTAACAGTGTTACATAAACAGTAGAGTTGCAATAGTGTCGGCGATTCGTGCTTATGATATAGGATATAACAACACGATACGTCAGTGAATGAATGTCGGCTCTAAAATAATGGATGTGGATACTCCTAACATATTGAAAAGGTGCAGCAGTGCGCCGCTGATCAATGAAACTGCATCAACAGCAGCTACGTCGCCTACAACGACTACAGCGCCCAGGTAATTGTGTTCGTCACGCCTCCCACGATCTCAGAAATTGTCGCTAACTTAATACCTGCCTATTTTTGACACCTGCTCAGCATGCTAGTAGGTGACATGTACGTATCTAGCGTGTAATTAAATGCTGCACGCCCATGCAACAAACCAATATGTTGTGCAAATGTAGCTTTGATAAAATATTTAAATGTTTGTGATATATTGATAAGTAATCACTATTGTAACTGCTCTTTCTGTGGTTCAGTGAAAAGATAAACATTGTCGATATGCAGTAATATTTTAATGAATCTCATATTTTTTTGTAGAAAAATAAGATATTTGCTATTGGTATATGCTTCTTTAGTTTATTGTTTATATTGTATTGCATTTTGTAGCTCTGCAACAGATTGCTATCGATATAGTGTATGTATTATTGGTTTAAATAAAAAATGAAACTAAGATGTATACTGTATGTATGTATGTTATATATTTTTATCATTCCTGTGTGCTTGACTTAGGCCCCAGTCTGCTTATATAGTAAAAAATAACAATTATTATCCAACAATTTTTCTAATGATAATAAAGAGAAGACACAAACTGTTTCAAATTGTTGAAATGCTACTGAAAATACTCTCAAAAATTAAATAGGGTGCAATTTTAAGTTAACAGCTGTTTTAAAATGCTATTATATAAGCAATTGTTTTATTACTGTTATCATATTTTTAAATAATAATTATCTTCAAGAGATTATTAAAAAGTAGTTAATTTAAATACCTTAATTTAAATGTTACATTCCCATCAAGAACCAAAATCTCAGTTACTCGAAATAATGTGAATTATTTTATGTCATTTTCCATGTAATACTAACAACATTCTGTTGTCCAATATGTTTTATTATTCTATATCAATAATAATACCTCTTATCATCTAATATTATAAAGAAGTAATTTATTTTTGTTTGTTAAATTGTAAGGGGTAATCTCGGGATCTACTAACCCGATTTTAAAAATTCTTTCATAGGCTATAAAAAAAAGCGATTGTTAACATTATGTCCAACGAAGTGGGCACGGGTCAGCTTGTTATTTTATAAATTTAAATGGTGAGGATATGTGTATATTTGTTTCTCTATCAAGCAAAAATTACTAAATGAATTTGATAAAAATATTGCTTGTAGTTTGGACTCTGAATTAACTAATAGGATACTATTTTATACCAGTTTTGCAAGGGCATTGAATCAATGTTGGTAAAACTGCATAGTGTGGTTAGTATTATTTTTATATAAAAATATAATATATAGTAGTATTTGACCCCCTGGGTACAATCTTTTTTGAATTTAATTGGTTCAGTAGTTTTTGTGCGAAAGAGAGACAGACAGACAGAGATATTTCGCATTTATGATATTAAAATGGATTATAAATATATTGTAATAAAATTATACTGGAAACTCTAAATAATTATGGAATGCAGTTGTTATCAGACCCATGTGTATTATCTATATGCAATGTCATCTATTCATGATATACTTAATTTTTGATGTTTTTTTTTCATAGATTGAATGTTGCTAAAGATTTTATTCGTTTTAATCTTCAATGCTGTCTTCAACAACTAGTTAAGTACAAAGTTATGGGTAGAAAAAGCTGCTGGATTATTATATTATTATTCCTGTAAGAACTATAGTAAATTATAATGTAAATAAAAGTACATAGAATAGCCACAAACCTTACAATAGGTGATTTAATGATGCCTTAACATGCCAATAAAAAATCTTTGAATTTAGAAACTATGTCTAAAGAGGATCAAAGGTGTGAACATTCAATTTTATTTCATTATACAAATAAATGTATATGAAGTATACATTATATTTATCCTATGAATATTTTAATTCAATTATTCAGTATTCTAGTAAGAAATAATAATGAGTATAAACAGAAGACATTACAAATTTGCAGTGCACATTTTTAAGAGGGTGTTTGCTTGTACAGTTGTTCTGATATTGTAGGTAATTTATACATTTTATTTAAAGGTATTGTAGATATGTTAATGAATTTTTGAGCAAATTATTGTGCACTATGCATTTTATTTGCTTGTTAGATGATTTTATTATATTTCTCGATATATTTCGCCTGTATCACTCGGGAGAGAGAAAAAAGGGGGGGCAGGATAGAGTAGGATAGATAGTGTGAATGTAGTCGCGATGGTCCAGCTAGTTATTATACAAGTTATAAAAAATATATCTTGAATTTTTAGAATCAATATGGTGCATAGGGTATAGGTATACCTATTTGAGGCGATCGTCACAACTTATTTATTGTAATTAAGTAAACAATTTTTATTTTCTTTTATTAATTTAATGTACTTGAAGGGTAAATTGTAAAAAAGTTTTTCTCTGTTGCAGAAGCACGTCATTCTTCGGCATGTTCTCGAACAACAGCCTGCCTCGGACGAGGAGTAACAGCATCAGTTGCAGTCCACTGTCAGCCGCTATTAATATACCTGTAAGTGTTTTAAATATTCTCACTAGCTAGTGTTGCCTGCGACTTCGTCCGCGTGGATTTTCATATAAACTAAAACTATGTCTGTACTATTTCATTACAATCAGTTTAGTAGTCTTGGCGTGAAAGCAAGACAGACAGAATAACTTTCGCATTTATAATAGTAGGGGTACTTTTTTTATCTGTGAAGTGTATAGGAAAAAAAAAGTTTCCTATGTAGAAGGAGGAATATGACCCTTCTTTAAACCATAATAATAGGATTCTGGACAACCTGAACCTTGGACTGGCCGTTAGACCTGAAGGTTCAGTTCTAAATTTCCTTTGAATATAGCATTATTATTGTATGGATTCAGTAGATTTTAGGTATTCATACAAAGAGTAAAAAGCTGTAAGGTATTTTCCTGTCGCGTTGTCAAATAAAATCAAGGTATTTGCATAGCGATTTGTTGGTCACAGCCTCTGTTTATTATATCTATCGTTGTTATAGATCTTATTTATAGGCTTGCCTCTATTATTATTTGCCAAAAAGCCCGCGATAATGATCGTGGGAAGGTTCAGATGAGCGCGTTTTGTGATCCGCCCGTGGCATTGGCTGCGTGCGTGACATATCTGTTTCAATCAGAGTAGTCTGTGTCCCGATGTTTGACTAGCATGATACTAACGGTAAAATATGAAAGAAGAAAGAAAGAAAGAAAAAAAATATGGTTCTTCGTTTGAGTGTGAAATTTACATACGGATACCGAAAGGAGTCCGCCATAAATTAATAATTACTGGGCTAATGAGTCTTTACATTTGATGACTCAAAGTGGGGAGCGTCAGTGTAGTGCACACCTGCCCGGAGTTGGGCTTCATAGCATAGTTCCGGGTAGCACTGCATTCGCTATGGGCTGGCGTTACTCTTACCATCAGGAGTGCGTCCAGCTCGTCTCCCCTCTTCATATTATAAAAAAATGAATAAATAAATCCCTCGGTATATATACCATATTTTTTACCAATGGGAGCAGGAACCACCCTACTATTACTTTTGATTCATTTACTAAAGTCGAAATTCATCCTGTTTGTTCTCTTTCCTGTCTTATACATTTGATATTTTCATACCTCTTTTAGACGCGTTGCCTAAACAAAGGGTCCTGTCAGACGGACAACGAAGTGATCTCTGAAGAGCTTGATTTATATGTGTATTTATTATCGTGCGCTTTCTATGAGTTCTTTTCATCTCAATACCACCGTGACGGACATACGACACGACTGAATGGAAAGTTATGTTGTAAAGTTGTAAAGTATATTATTATAATAAAATATCATGTGGCTATGCGCTTATTACCTTAGAATAATATTATCATTTTCTACTAATATCAAAAACGTGAAAATTCTGGGGTCTGGGTGTTGCTATGTATTGTATGCATGTATATACAAAAGAAAAGTATGTTTAAGTCATTGATTCCGTTATCTAGTTGCCATAACACAAGTTCTGCTTAGCATGGGACTAGATGGCGCTGTGTATAAATGTCCTAGAATATTTATTTATTTAAGTTATAATTTGTCGCAGGTGTTGCAAGGCGCATGCGGGCGCCGTCTGACGCCGCGCGTCAACCAGCTGCGCGCGGAGGAGTGCGCCGACGTCAGCAACACGCGGGAGCTGGCGCACGAGCGCGAGGTGCACAGCGCCATGGCCATGGGCCAGTCGTGCGAGGACCTCACGCTGGTCGCCGGCCTGGCTAACTCGCCTACGAGAGTACACAGGTAGGTGCAAGTTCATGGTAGTGTCATCCGACATTAGATCTAGGCATAATAGTCATGCTTTTGATATTTAGTTATAGTTTAGGTTTATTCATTAGCATTCTGATTTCACTAGAATCCGATGATGCCAGAATTATTAGCGCAAAAATTTTACTTTTTGAAATTTTCAAATTTGACCAACCTGTAAAAAATTAAAATGTGTGTGACTTCTAATGTAAATTATGTATCTCATCGATCGACCTGTCGCTCTCTTTACTAAGCCACTGAATTATACATTCAGTGGCTTACAAAGTGGCCTTACAATAACAATATAAATAAACCAAAGAATCTTCCAGACATTTAACCACTGGAACTTAAAAATGGCTCAACAGTGCACGTATCGTTTCAGA
>JADANM010006787.1:632321-666898 GCA_026213755.1 Eurema hecabe | reverse complement strand
GATTTATATGTTGTTGGGCTATAAGTAAACTGTTGGTACTGCATTCTGGTGATAAGAAGTGACGGTAAAATAACTTTTCCAGAACCAAAGCTTTTGAAAACTTTAAAATTAATCAAATGTCAGCTAACTCCACCTAATGAATGAGTTGAACACTAGTTCTATTAGCAAGAGAGATCGAATCTGTCATAATCATGGCAGATGGTATCAGATCGTGGTATAAGATAAACCATGAAATGTAAAAAAATGTTGTAAAAATGTTTGTTCTAGGTGTGTGCACTGTGTCCGACGATATTCACAGTGCACGCCAGCAAGTTAATGAGATGCCGATTGAGAAGCGCCGCCAGCAGGAGCAGGTACCTATACCAGCACGATGCCCAGCACCGGCGACGGGCGGGTGCTGATTGTTGGCGCGTTATTCAATAAGCACGCGTGGCGCGTGGTGCGTGGCGCGCACCACTCGCGACATGGCTCGGCCGTTCATACAATTAACCCCGACCCACTTGTGAGCTGCACACAATGGCAGCCGTCGGACGAGCACCATCAATTGTATTGAGAACATCTTCTCACGGACATAGCAGTATGCCACAATCAAAAACACGAGAGAAAATTTATATATGCAAAGAAAATAGCGGCACAGAATAACAGTGGCATCGGCGCTGTGATTTCAAAAGCACCGTTTTATCATTATGATTGCACGATCATGTTATTGTTTGTTAGCGAATGCTTCATAATTTTGTCAAAAGAAAGTGGCACTACGCTGTAAATTGGGTGTAAAGTTCGGGTCGAGCGATAAATCCTAACGGTCAAATGTCTTGGAACAACGTATCGATAACCATTTGCACCTCGATCAGTAAAGCAACAAGCGCACAGTTGCACCGGCCAGCGGCCAGCAGGAGGTGGCAGGGGGCAGGGGCGCAGAACGGGGGGGGGGGGGGGGGGCTAGCGGGCCGCGCAAAGGTCACGTTGCACTAAACGGGTTTTTATGCACGTCAAGTCATCACAATCGCAGCACGACAGCGGTACCGCTGATATTACAGTCGCTCGCGCTCCCACGGGCTCTCCGCGACAACGCCACACCACAGGCTACAACTAACTATCACTTGCCAATATTTATCCAAAGCAACAGTTGGCAAATTCGCAAGGGACAATATGCGATTGCTTAATCGCCTATTAACGATATTTATGAGATGCTTATAATGAATTTTAACTGTGGGAGGCGAGCAGTTTGGTTTGGTATTGAATTTAATTGGTTGTGTCCACTTTCAATATTTGATATATATATGAAAAGATAATTAATATATAAATAAATTATCTCGGAGATTGACCATGACGTCACAATATTAAATCATTTAATTTGGTCGAGTACTCTTAATATCTTACGGCCAAATACTCATACGCAAATTAAATTTAAGCACGCCTTAAGACTCGTAATTTTGTCAGAATTGTATGGTGGACTGTCAAATCGGACCGGTTTAAGTTGTACTTAAATTTAAGTTGCGTTTCAATATTCCGGCATTAATGTATTAATTGCTTACGAAATGATCTATTATTATGATAATCAGGGTGTTTTTTTTTCAAATGTATTTTATTTTGAGCAAAATCCAAATGAAACGAATAAAATAAAGGATTCATTAAATAGATGCTGGCGGCGACAATGGCGGGCCTGGCGGGCCTGGCGGGCCTGGCGGGCCTCGGGCCCCGGCGGACTCGGGCGGAGAAAGGTCGACAAGGGGAAAGTTCAGAGAGAAACCGATAGTATTTATTCGTAAGGTGCTTTAGCAGGCCCAATTATTGTAAGTGCAATGAAATGTTCGCGTGACCGAACGTTTACCTTTTATGTCCGACAACCACGAAAAGAAATTTTGTTTTGACAACTGAGACATTATTCAATTTACAAAACATTCAATTTCATTCAATTGTTATAATGTTGTAAAAGCGTGTATAAGAGGGTACACCCTGCAGCCTGTATGGTGTCTGTGCGCGTGCGTGTGCGTGTGCGTGTGCGTGTCGCGCACTGACCGGGCGGACCGCAGGTGGTCATGTCGGTGATGAGCGCCTCGAGGTCGGGTGAGATGAGCCGCTCCTCGTCCTCGGCGTGCGTGTAGTCCAGCGCGTGGTACACCACCAGCGCCAGGTTCACCACCAGCTGCAACAATACACATGCTTAGTTTCCGTTCACATACACTGGATTCTCCAAGGCTTCGGTGACTGTGTGACATTCGGAGTTAAGTGGAACAGCGATATTAAGATTTTTATGTTCTCTATTAACAAAACGCAAATTTGACACAGGCTGATAAATTGACAACGAATAATATATCCGCCATGAGGTTATATGAGACAAAGAAAAACAATCGTATTAAGAATGCAATCGAGGATACGGGTTCAACCTTCCTCTATTCGAAGAATACATTCGTAAATGTACAATGCACAGATAAAGCATTGATCTAATCGTTTGAACTGCACGATGGTGAGAGATGGTGTGTGTATGTGCTGTACGGTGCGTGACTATCGGCAGCGGCGGCGGCAGGCCGTGTCCAGCGGAGCGCGCGCCTATTGTTGCCTGTTGCACAACCGTCCATACACCTCTTTGTGCTGCTCTCCTAAGCGTACTTGCAATTATTCCTTGGTTTGGTCCCTCAGCTACAATTCAATGAGCTTACATTCGACCAGCACGCGCTTGATCTATACGCGTACACTAATTCATAAGTATATTACTAAATGGCTCACTACCATACACATGAGACGCTAGTTCCGATGGTATTGATCTGCATAATCAGCGCTAACGAGGCACACAGAATTGGGACATTCAGCATTCCTGAAAGCTGACGGAGTGACGGAGAGAGGCGTCGGCGATCGGCATTGTATGCAAATTGTGCAGTGTTGCGTGGCGCAGTGGTGCAGCGTGTTGCGTCAGCGCGCGGCCTGGCTGCGATTGGGGCACAATGCGGTGAGCGCCGGCCGATGCCGATATCTGTTACGGCCGCTCCGCCGGGAAGCGTCGGAGGTGGAATTTTACAATAAATATTCGCCTGCAATCAACGAATAAGTTGTTACAATGGCTTTATTGACTAAGTTTGTGATACTAATTTTTTATTTGCAATGATTGAAGCTAGCGAGCGAGCTTCGGCCTTAATAGCATCGGCAGCCACAAATAGACATTCCGCACAAATGATGGAGTTGAGGAATGCGCGACAAGAAGCGACACGAAGCATCGGGAGGCGGCGGGAGGCGGCGGGCTGCCTGCGCGGGCTCGCATTAGGGTAATTGAGTCCACTTAGCTTCTTAATTTATTTCTTGTCGCGCCGCTAATGCCCACAAAAACAACTTGTTAGCCGACGGCCGGGCGGTGGCTATCAATCTTGCTCGTCGATTATTGTTTACTGTTAAAGTAATCAATAACATGATGGAAGCCGCCGGGGTAACGTGGTTCATATTCATTATTAAGATTCAATTCACCTGCGCAAGCTTATGTCGTCGAGTTCGGGCTGAACCGATTTCAGCTCGCACTAAACAGTGAGCGTCAAGAGAGGAGGGCAGTCAATCTAGAGAGCTACACAATCACAGAGACAGGCCGCGATAACCCTCGACCGGCGGCGGACCTGCCCAGGGCCGGCGACCATCCCATTTATTTTATATTTTATTTCGTTAAGCTGCTGTGTTTGCCCGTAATCAGCATTAAGTACTCCGGAGTCACAAACAGATCGACTTTACATTTCCAATTCCATGTTTTTGTATATTTTGGCAGCGGTGTCAATGATTGAATTAGATATCTTTGTGATGGCGGCAGCAAAAAGCTAAGTGGAGAGGAGCGGCCGAGCGAGAATGCGCTTCTGTTGACATTGAACTGTTACGTGACGCGCTCGCACCGAATTGACATTAACAATGGATATTTAGAGAGCTAAACTGCCTAATACAAATGAAAAAATAAAAACAACACGCAACATTAGCCCCGTATCGCAACCCAAAATGCACTTGAGATAAGTTCGAAGTTGTTACGTGTTAGTTAACTAACAACTAACAACTAACAACCTGCATAGTCTTGCCACTTGTCTGGGCCCGCGGCGCTCAATGCACTGCGAAAATGGAGTGGAGGAGTGGAGGAGGGAAGCAGTGGAGGAGGGAAGAAGTGGAGGAGGGAAGGAGTGGAGGAGTGGAGGAGGAAGGAGTGGAGGAGTGGAGGAGGAAGGAGTGGAGGAGTGGAGGAGTGGAGGAGGGAAGGAGTGGAGGAGGGGACGAGGGGACGAGGGGACGAGGGGACGAGGGGACGAGGGGAGGAGGGGACGAGGGGAGGAGTGGAGGAGGGGAGGAGTGGGGGAGGGGAGGAGTGGGGGAGGGGAGGAGTGGAGAAGTGGCGACGCCATGTATGGGACCAAGTACGAAAAAGTCGCGTCGCAAGCAGCCGCCGCGCTAGAAAGCGACAGTTACTTTCGCTGCTACAGTATCGCTGCGGCGATCTGAGGTCGCGCACTAATGGATCTGTACAGTGCACACTGTACAGGTCACCCGTCCGTCCGTCCGTTCGTCCGGCCGACCACACGACCATACGACCACACGACCACACGACCACACGACCACACGACCACACGACCACACGACCACACGACCGGCCAATTAATGGCGTTGAACATATTTCGTACTACGTTCTACAGATCTACTCATATTGCAATATTGTATAATTAATCCATGGTGCGCACCGCCAATAGATGAGCCTGTGTACGGTGACTTCATTCGCAGACAACGGAGAGAAGGTGCCTTTCACATACAGGTTGTATCAGCATTTTAAGAGTTGACTGACTGGTAGCCGGTAGCCGGTAGCCGGTAGCCGGTAGCGGACAACACGTCGCGCGTCGTGCCGTCTGCTTGCCGTCGGCCACGCGACGCCTGCTGGTGCCAGGTACCTTGTGCAGAGTACTAAATATTTAGGTTTAGCACAAATTTACAAGATTGCATAGCCGCCTATGTAAAGCCGCCAGCCGCAAGCCGCCGGAGGCCACGTATCGCATTAAAATGAACGCGACATTTTATAAATTAGCTGCAATTAACCTAAGAGAGGCATGAGCCTCTCTTGCTATGAAGCAGTGCTCACCTTTCTCCGATCGATAAACCAAAGTAAAAGTTGCTATTAGAAAAATGTAAATAAAAAGAAATTGATGAAAGCACCATTAGCGCGGGCGGCGCGGGTGGGGGCGGGGGCGGCGGCATTATCTCACAGCAACGCATTCGTAATGTTACGTTGTGCTTTTATTGCGATGCTCTGTAGTCTGTAGTCCGTACTGTCACACTGCGCGGTGCGTCAGTACTCAGTACTCAGTAGTCAGTACTGACGCTACACACACACACAATGCGCGCGCAATCATTCCGTCATCTTGATTGTTGATTGTTGAATGTTGACAGATAATTAAAACTTTCGATTGAGCCCGACGAGACCGACGAGCGCTGTTTTCTTCGAAAAGAAATTATATAATTGCACTCCCCTTTCCTATAATTATTTAATTAAAGCTCCGCTTAAGTGTATACGTTTTCTTCGTCGTGACATTTCATTTCGCGCGACTCAACTTTTTGCTTCTATTCAACATATTTCAAATGACAGCACTATACTTGTTTGTATATATGTATGTATGTACATGTGAAAGTAAATAATATAAAGAAATGTCGAACAGTTCACCCGCGCTCGCGCCCGCGCCTCATACGCGATGGTTGCGTACACACAATTTTTTATGAATCAAATACATTATGACAACGGCACATATACAAAAATAAAAACTTAGTGACAAATTGAACTGGACCGTATAACAGTGGTGTAGTTGGTCAAGTGCGGTGTGTGGCGGATGCAGTCTATCAATGTTTATATAAGAATTACAGTATCAGAGAAGAGACAGGTAAAGCGGCTTGTTAATTAGACCTTGGCGGTCGCCAAGACTTCTAGTTTATTTACGACGTATATATTTTGTAAAGCAAAAACTACTGAAATGCACCGACGAAGAGGTAGCGAGGGCACCCCGCCGCGAGCGAACACTCGACGAGCTCGCATCGCATCCACTCACATCAGCTCCGATCAAAACAGCATTCAAAATTAACCTAAATAGCTTGGCCGCGTGCTGGACACGATCTTGTAGCTTAGCTAGATGTACGCGTACATCGAGCTCGGCGCTATATCGCTTTCATTCATGTCTGTGTAAAACAAGACGATTAGAGACCGATGCGCCACGGCCCACGGGTTACCACACGGTACCGCGCACCGTGTGGGTACGCTTTAGAAATGTAGAACATTGACGTATCGTAGAACTTCGAATTCTTATCTCTCTCTTCGCGAAGCTCTTAATCGATCTGTTCACTATCACACAAAAGTAAAACAATAACTAGAAATCCCTCATTTTCCGCTTGACACAAGTCGGAACTAACTAACATATGCTTTACAATTTTAATTACAGTGCTTTTCAGCGCAACAGATACAACTAAATTGTTTAAAGTTGAACATGTTAAATTAAGACAACATGTATTTTTCTTTAAAAGTGTAAACACAACATACAAGCCCTCAAGGATGGTACGTTGCACTCGAAATAGGACACTCAAAAGCTTTTCCGGCGAGAGCCCGTGAGCCGCGACACCGTGACACACATGGGAGCGGCCAGCGGGTCACGCATAACTGATAAATGCTAATTTACACCGGCTATAATCGACTCGCCGCTAACAGTTAAGCGAGATTAATAGCTTTTTGCTGGCAGGGATCAGCAATCGAGAGCTTTCCCGCGCTGGTGCCGCGTCCACGGCGGCAGTGGGCAGTAGGCAGTGCGATGAATTGCACCAAGCACCGCTACGTCATCATCACACCGCCACTTCACCCAACTTGGAGCTTTTTCTCATCTGGTTTCCAACCATTTTGTCGGAATAAAATGGAAAAATGTAAATTGAGGGTAATGAATTCTTGATTTCCCTAATATTTAGGTAGCCCAGGCACAGAACACACTGTTACATGTCACACACGAGTTGTAACAACGATGTAACAATGATAATTGAAACACAATTAGCAGGTAACGAATTTGTCGGCGAATTCCTCTTGCGTCGGTGCGGGGCTGTGCGGGGCGGCGCGGGGCGGTGCGGGGCGGCGCGGGGCGGCGCGGGGCGGCGGGGGCGGCCCAGATACCAGCAGTGAGAGTTTACCCAAACGGTAGATATTGAAAGCTTCGCACACAATATTTGCTACCGATTGCCACTCACATCTCCTTTCTCATCCTCTGCTGGCCGACATTGGACATTCCCTACTTGAAGTTTATTTAAATATTGATTGAGTGTATCGAATCAGAACACTCTTCGCGTGGCGCGAAGTTGCGTGGGTAAATAGGACTCGATTACGATACGAGTCTATTTTACAAGTTCACTTTTTCTAAACCAGCATCTCCATCAAAAACAAATCGTTCACAGTTTGCCCAATTTGATAACATTAATAACTCACTTTTAACTAAACTTGTTCAATCAGCCTTTTTTCCCCACTTCGCACGTATCAGTCGACTATTATTTGTACAATTATTATTTTATCTAAATCAACTCAAAACAACAACCGTCGGCACTAGCATTTACTGTTTAATACGAGCTTTGTATTGACTATTGATATGTAACTCCAGTTTCAGCGCTTCTCATGTACCACATCCTAATGCACATCCTAGTACATACAGAATCAAATCTGATAGCTCAACTTTTGCTACTTAGTGGATCGTCGTATAGATATGTAATAGAACGATCCAAGCTCAACATTTATACTATTACATCCCTGGAGGGATAGGATTTGAATGTTTGTTTGAATTATTTACACTCGTCCAGTTTATTCCCTTTTGGTTGCGGAACCCTAAATATAAACTTTTCTACAAGCTAGCGCTTCTATTTGTACATTCTGTGTGTGCTCGTATGTTGCAGACCATTCGTCGTCGTGATGCTACTTGTATGCCTCGTGAAGAAAACATTCTTTGTTTAAATTGCAAAATTAAATGGGATACACAGAAGTCTGCAAAAAGTGGTAAATAGCAGGATCAGGAATGTGACATCAAGGTGTTACGGGCCGGGCGATGCGACTTGCATTATGCGAATTCTCATAGGGCAGGCGGCGGGTGGCAGGTGTCGCGCGGGCGGGGCGGGGCGGGGCGGGAAGGCGCCGGGAAGGCACGCGCCGGGAGCGGCGCACGCGCACGTGCACAGCTGATCGCGAGCTCCGCTCACACCGCTCACGGAATGCACTCCTTAGTGATCATACATTCATCATGTTTTGTTTTGCAGGCAGGTGACTTGTGTAATTTAAATTCTTATAGATCATGTCGCCGTTTTTAAAGCTAGATCAAGGATATTATTCAAATGATTTAAGTAAAATATGATTTAAATTAGGTATTAATTAGTCTGCGAAATGGCCGAAAGCTAGTAGTAGTAGGCTCAGTTGCGTGTGAGCGTGACGTATCACATAGCTCAGTGTGACCCCGTGATCGCGCTCGCGGTCACTCGCAACGCGCAACGCGCAAGTCGCAATCAGAGACGACGAGCGGCGCCGCGCGCCTGACCGCCGCCCATTTTTAACGAACTCTGTTTAATATTCTCCGCTCTACAGCAATCGTACGTAACGCGCTCAAACGCGCTCAACGGTTAAACTGTAGCATACTGATGTCATCTATTTATTGAGGAATGCTTGAACTTTAATGAACCGTCTTCAAGTTACTACACATCCTATATTCGACGCACATTGCGTTTTGGATTGTTTTGAAGCAGCTGGATGGAGCGTTTTTGCTTTTTTATATAAGTCCTATTTTTAGACTAATATATCGAGTCCAAGGCACGCGTCCACACGATGCGACCGCAGCCTCATCCGCGCAGGTCGGCCCCGCGACCGGCGACCGGCGACCGGCGACCGGCGACCGGCGACCGGTTACATTCAAATTAAAGCTAACGAACGCGACCGTTACCTGCCAATATCAGTAACCACTTCTGCAGGAGTTAAGCGTTAAGTTAGTTATAAGCTATGCATGTAAACATTCACTTGCAATATACACGTCGACGAAGTAACACCTTTTATTTTTATTCCGACCTCAATTATTTTAAATAGATCCTTAATTAAATGATCCTTGATCCAGCGTACACACCTATCGTCATGGCTAAATACTAAATAATAGCTAATTTTTGCGAAGACAATTAAAATGACAAATAATATGTACATAGAATATACCGTTGGCGCTGTAACGTAATGCATAGAGCATATTGCATAAGTGTCAGCGGAAGTTTTCCCGAGCTCACCGCCCGTCCCCCCCCGCCCCGCCCCGCCCCGCCCCACGCGAGCCCTACACCGCACACACACACAATAACATCATGATATCACACTTTCTACTGATATTCATTCTCAGCGTTAATACAATCACTTTTAATCTCGATCTTTTACAATTTCTTTTCGAGGAATTCATGTACGCCAGAATGGTATAGAAATCTAATCAAAAATATTTTTAAAGCCTAAAATGTGATCCTACGTGAAAACATATTTTATATTTTTTCAAAATACGAGTACCAAGCAGTTCTGAGCGAGGGATCGGTGAAACGGGTGCCCTTGACCGTGAGTCGGCGCCCGCCGCCCGCCGCCCGCCGCGCCGCACTCCACACACCACAGAAATACAGCGACACCACAGAGCAAACAATATAATGAACCATCATGTTGCTAGGAGATATGTTAATGAAAATAGCCTTCCTAGAATCTTGACCTAATTTGTTTAACAGGATTTAATAAACTACATTTAAGAGTAATTCAATAACGTGAGAAACGATTACATTAATAAGCATATCTGAGTTCATTGTTACTAAATTGATATGTAGCAATAGTAAGTGTAAGGCAAAACAAACAAGTCCGCCGTCACAGCAGCGGGCGGCGGCGGCGGCGGCGGCGGCGGCGGCGGCGGCGGCGCTCGGCGAGCTTCACAATTCTCACAAATTGGGAGCGGACAATACGCTACCATTTAGAGCCCGGCCGTGGGAGAGATCTTTATCATTTCTTAGCACTCAAGCACCTCTGACAATAGAACGTAACCTTATAGGGACTGAACCAAATATTCTGACGCCAAAGCATAAAATTGACGGGACAGTGTTTTCATCAAAGGTTGCTGCTAAAAATATTGGGTGCGGCGTGTCCGTGCTCGAATCGAGACGGGCGGTCGGCCGAGAGGCTCGCGCGCTCGGCGCCTGCACCGCCAGGTCGCTAGGCGGAGGTACATCTCGGATCAACCAATTTATGTTGAATAATTTGAATTTTGAAAATTGATAAACTTTTATTTTATTCAGATTATAACGTTTATTTCCTTGTTTGATAGCTTATAGTGAGGCTACTGGTGTTTTTCGGATCAGGCGCAATCCGGAAATCGGATAATGGCGAGTCTGAGCGTGTGTCCACCTGTGAGTGGAATACCGCTACTGAAGGAACAGTATCAGCGATTTGACTTACCCGTATCTAAATGTATATGTCGCAGGCGGATTGTATAATCCGCTGTATTACATAACGTCTAGCCGTTTTACAAAACAGGGCCGTTTTGCAAAGCGGCGGTCCAACGTTTAGCCGTATTGTCTTGCGTAGTTTTTGTATCATTATAAATTCTTATATTCTTATTATTTTTGTATCATTGTCATAGTTTTTGTATCATTATAAAAAGAACTTGATTACTCAGCTTTATTTTTATTAAATTAGGTTAGGTTAGGTTAGTTTTGTATCAACTACAACAACTGGGGGCGGGGGCGCAGACTATAAATCACGCGGCGAGCGCTAGCAAGTGTCGCTACACATCCTCATTATCTGGCACATTCATAACTCACTCGAGCCACTTCTCCACTTGAACTGTTATCAAGACGGAGGGATGCTGTACCCAGTTTCCATAACTTGATTGAGGATGTGCGAATGCGAGAAGTAAACGAATGAGATCAACTACGGGTCCAGCACCTTGGTACACTTGAAGTAACATATATAGTAAAAATGTATTATGGAATATAAAAAGAATCGCGAAGAAAATGGTCAGCAGATAAGGACTAGGGACAAAAAGTGCCACATATTTATATTCAATCCATATCTTAACTAATTATTTTGAATATTCAACACACTATTTTCTTATTCCTATATTTCCACTGTAAGCCCGTTGAACTACTCTTTGATTGAAAGCTTTCTGTAGTTTAATTTCACGTCAGGAAAAGCAGATAGCAATGATTTATGTCGGCGGAAATATTTACGTCACACGTTCGTAGCTTACTGTCAATAAATAACGTTCACTTCGCACAATAGCTTCATAAATAGTCGGATGTAGCAGGCCACGTCAGCTGGCTCATGAACTCGCCAGCTCAACAGATCGCCAACTCGGTAGCTCATCTGCTCACCAACTCACAAGCTCACCAGCTCACCAGCTCACCAGCGGCAGCTTGCATCAAAATCTTCCAATTAATTGGATACTGATGTTGAGTGTAATCCGTTTATTAATTTCTCTCTGATGTATGTCTGTGTGTGTGTGTGTGTGTGTGTGTGTGTGTGAGACGCGCCGTGATTGATTGCTCGTTAATTCGCACCGAGGAAGGTAAACGATGGCTAACGCGATGTGTGCACAATTGCAAATTAATGATATCCATTACAAAACATCACGTCACCTTCTAACGGGAGTTCAACGGATGCGTGCTGACGAATAAACTCTAGCTAGAAAATTATATATTAATAACTATTAATAACTACGCCCCTGCCCCTTGACACATAAAAGGTTATGTTATATGAGAGGTACATAATACACATGCTAAAGTATGATGATAAAGTTTCGTTGACAGCGATAATATGATCCAGGCGGGCTGCCCTGCACGCGCTCGGCGGACACCCGGCCACGACGAGGAGGCCCCCACGCGCTGCACTCGCCAGCTCCGTGGCGTCCTACCAACATCTGCCGGGTTACATTTCATTCACCGCAGGCGATGTGATTGAACCCAGATCGTATCCTTGGAAACTAGTTGCAGTTGCATTAGCACGGAGCGACGATCACCGCGTTACATAACTATGGATGCCTCGGATAGCACGAGCGTCGCGTAGACAAATCCCAGTCAGATTTGGTTTCCTTTACATATTGTTTGAGGAAAAAGATATGGTTCATGTGATATATTAATGCATCGAATCCAATGAAAATTCCAAGTCAGCCTTTGATAATATCTGACTCGTTATCAGGTTTTGTATTCGTCAGTAATCACAAGTGATTATGTATCAATTCCACTCATAAATTATAAAGCAGCGCTAACTGCGCGCGCGCAATCACGAATAGAGTTTAATTGCATTGTACAAGCTCTCGCGCCGAACTAACAGTCTCAGAATTGTTCGGCCGCTTCCGATACAACTTTCTACCGTCTCGTATTTTATTCCAGCTCATTGCTTGATTCCAAACACATCAAATGTATTCTGTACCTATCGTCGTCGTGAATCTAATGACTTCATAGCGGGCACATGACATCAGCTCGCTTGCGGCTGACCAATGATGCTCAGCTGCAATTTATAAACTTACCGTCGTGATGTATAAAAACGACTAATCTCACCCACCCAGCGCGAATACATGCTCTGTGCGATTTTAATCAATTTTCTCATCGTGCGTCAGCGAAGTCTCCGCGGTGGGTCCACATTGCCGCCATGTCTGCCGCTGCGACTGAGCGGCGCGGGCGGCGCGCTGCTGGCGGTGCTGGCGGTGCGGGCGGGCAGTGACAGGTGCGAGTGATGGCGCGGGCCGCTCGCGAGGGAGGCAGGGTCCCGTCGGCGGCCGACGCGGCGGCTAACTGGACCCGTCCCATATTTCCGCATTTCACGTTCACTTACTCCATGTTATTATTTTATACATTGATTGAAGCCCTGGTGTTTGCGTAACAACTCTTGTCTATACGCTTATTTAAACTGGAATCTTAATTGTATTAAAGTAAAATGAGGTGAAGTTCTTGTGAATTTAATAAATTAACTCGCTTAGAGCAGCCATTGACCATCACAACCTGTAATTTGTCATTATCTTGATGGAGTTGATTAAAGATAATTACTGAATCAATAAGAAAATACTTAATTTCACACACACTTTTAGCTTTAGTACAATATGTAGTGTAGGAGAGTTGCATTTAGCACGTCCACATTCAACTCTCATCCCACATGTACGTGTGACGTGTGCCGTGTGACACCCCCGGCCCCCGGCCCC
Organism: Eurema hecabe; assembly: GCA_026213755.1. Taxonomy (NCBI): domain Eukaryota; kingdom Metazoa; phylum Arthropoda; class Insecta; order Lepidoptera; family Pieridae; genus Terias; species Terias hecabe. The sequence goes on along the minus strand of JADANM010006787.1, from coordinate 653,699 downwards.
CGGCCCCCGGCCCCCGGCCCCCGGCCCCCGCCCCTCACCGGTCTCGGGCGGCATCAGCATCTATCAGCTGCACCGATACCGAGACTCGGGGACACGGTCCACCGTCCAACCCCGCGCGGCGCCGCGGCGCGCCCCCGGGGGAGATGCTAGCTAATGTTGTCACTTCTCAACAACTCGTACAAATCGACACTTCATTCAACAAGCAACGCTCTGTTTGGATTGATCCTATTAAGCAATAAACATAAATGTTTGTCATTACCAAATACCGCACGAAATAAGGGCACCGTACCAAGGACAAACGTTATCTCTTAATCTTATCACGACGATGTTAAGTAAACAGTTTACTACAAAACCCATTAACTACATAAAATTCACTCGTTAAATGTAAATAGTCTCAACTAAAAATCGGTTTCATCTCCTAGGTAGGAGAAAGCTACCGTATAGTATAGGCGCGTTCGAGAGCTCTTTAAGACTTGAGAGGGTCGAACGAAGTTGCATTTTTGCATTATTTACGGGCGGCTCCATTGAGACTCTCACGACGCGCCCGCGCCACCACGTCAAAGGCGTTCGCCGACGGGGGCCTGTTGGCGTCACCGCCACCGTCACCGAAGACATACTCGCCCTAATATCTCGCAACCACTTTCATGCATTCACATCCTGATGTTTGTTATCAAGACAATTTGCTTATGTAAAAAGTAAGCCTTATATGTAATTATATAGTATTGTCGGCAAGTAGACGGACAGGCTACCCTTAGGTCTCCTCCGAAGTGGACGCGGTATTCGTGTAGACTATTCTGGTTGGCACTGGCACTCACCTCACATTCTGATGTAACTCTTTGTCTGCTGCTATCATCTGAAACAAAAGAGGATTATAAATTAGCTTATAGTACAAATCATTTAAAAATAACAAAATTTAAGCGTATGTTATGAATTATGATTCAGTCATAATCTATTTGAAGGTAAATAATACATTCCGACTAGATGATAGCCACTAATATTTGTGGGGCATTGTTGCGTCATGGAGAGCGAATGCAAATTGCTTCGTTTCCTTATTTATGGTATCGCAGATGTTATAGAACAATCGGAGAGTTTCCATCCGCGTCCGGGCGCTCGTTTCGCAGCCGATTTCACCAGCTCCATGTATCGAGGAACAGTACGGTGCCGCGAGGTGCCCCAGGGTGCCGCGAGGTGCCCCAGGGTGCCGCGAGGTGCCCCAAAGTGCCGCGAGGTGCCCCAAGGTGTCGCGAGGTGCCAACAAGTTCAGCGGCCCCGCTTTACTAACTAAGCGCATTAATGATAAAGCAAAATACTGAATCTTCTATTCATTCTTTATTGAAGTAATTAACTTTTCGGGTCACAATTATTTGTTCTATAAGCGGCATCATCACATTAACACATCCATTGTGATGTAGCTATTTGCGGAAGCGTGCGGACTGCGGATTACGGCAGTGGGGCGCAAAGATTTGCACAGCGCGCCGGCGACGCGCGACACGCGACACGCGACACGCGACACGCGACACGTCGACGTCGCGGCGCAAGTCGCAGCAGGCGAGTGCGTTCACCCTGCTCCGCGAGGCGCGCTACACGCATCACGTGTGTGTGATTGCAGTCATTCAAACTGTACCACGGTACCGTCAAAATAACAATTCGTCGCACTCAATTGAACGGATGACAATTTGCCCAGGTCAAGACTGGCGGCGTAGCTACTGTGTGCCTACATCCGTCTTCAGGTTGTAGAGAACATTCAACTATTGCGTAAACACGACATTGACATTGACTTATTTTCACAAAAAGCACAAACTAATAGTTAAGACACAAGAAATGATGCGGTTGAGTGGCTCAAAAAAAATGTCAATAAAAAGCGTATCTGAGCATCGAGCGGCGAGCGGCGAGCGGCGAGCCGGCCGCGCCGCACAACAACCGCTCAGCTTCATTAAAATCAAATACATCATATAAAAGCTAATATAATACTTAGTACAGTATAATTGATTAATATTGTATTTTTTTACTTGAAACATCTTTAATCTAGAATTACTATTGCATCATTAGTTTGTAAGTCAATATAGCAAAATTTAGCGTCCAAACATTCAGAGTGAACAGTTCCTACTTATTTGTTTGTTGTCGATTGTAAGCAGCGCTACCACAACACGACTAAATTGGGTGATTACGTTATCGTTTCTACGAAATAACCGCCCAGTGCCTGATAGAGATTTTCGCCCACTGTTTTTCCCAAATGTGCTGTATCTATCGCGATCAGACGCCCCCCAGTCCGCCCGCTGCAGCTGGGCCGGCCGGTGTCACGTGTCAGGTGCAAGCAGAGCGGCGTGTGTCCGGCGCCAAGCACTGTGCGATAACTCGCGTGCTCGTCATTGTTACTATTTACGTTTACATCGGACAATTCTGAATAAATAGGTTATTCATAGTGCGTGCTAACTATATATATATTTATATAAAACCGTCCTTTTTTCGGTACGATATGGTAGTAAGTTGCAGCGCTGCCTCTGGGCAGTGAGCCTGGGCACACCGGCTGCCTCAACTGGAAGCTCGGAAGTACGTGTGACGCGTGAATGATATCAAACATAAATAAAACTTACGCCACAACCTGGTTTTTTTTGAAAACCGTTAATCGTATCGGTCGATCATCACTCGAAATCGTGTTAGAAATATACTTGTATGCCCGTTTCCAGCCAACGTCACAGAATAGTTTCGGTGTTTGTAAACATATCGAGTTCATGTGTTCGAGCAACAACGTAACGCAAACCAAACTACAAACCAAAATAGTGCAAATGTTAAACACGGCTTCGCATATCGGCTATCGGCTATTGGCTGTGGGCTGTGGGCTGTGGGTTGTGCGCTAGCCGCCGCGCCGCACACGAGCTCTCGCGCAGAGGGTAACATACGACACCGAGTAGGTACAGGTCTGCGAGTGCGGGAGAGCGGCCGCGCGGCGAGCCACTGTTCCGCCACCGCCACACCACACGCACACACACACGCACACACACACACACACACACACTGCAGTGTACCTCACATTTCCACACAATTCCCAATATTTCTGTGTAGATTTAAAACTCAAGAAATTGAAAATGAGGACATAGCCATAATGCCCCAATTAACAAAGAAAAACAATTCGTCATTTTCATCAACCGCGAGGCGTGAAGCGCAGAGGGTGGCGGGTGAGGGGTGAGGGGTGAGGGGTGAGGGGTGTGGGTCGAGGGGCGAAGTGACTCAAAGCTCACTCGCAGTCTCGCAGATGCGATAAGTTAGTGTTGAGGAATGAGGACGCAGCGCGCGAGGCACGCCTCACGGACGCCGAGAGTCGATCATCCAGGATGCCAAAGACGACCACCGACAATGCATTTTACATAATAAGCTTTTCTCAACTCTCTGTGACTGTGACAGAGCTAAGCTCGAAAGTATAATAATTAATAGGCGCAATATGGGGCGAGCAGCGAGGGCTTTCTCTGCGGCCGCGGGGAAACCGCCGCAATTAGCAGCACTACAGCAGCGGGCGGCGGGCGGCGCTCACTGTAATTACGAGCAATTAATATCCATGACTTATTCGCTTCTGTGCGCCACCAGATCTGGTGCACGTACACAGGAAATTGCAACGGCTTTGAAAGCTTTGTAAAATGAGAGCAATGAATATAATCTGATTAGCGAAAGAAGGACGTAGGCGCGTCATTCCATAGATATTACGAAACAATAGCTCCACGTTACGCTCACAACAGAGCAGTGAGCACACGGTACATCCGAGCACCAAGCGAGCCGCGTACCTCGCGAATGTGCGAGTATACATATCATGACTAGAGTTCAATTGAACGTGGGATAAACATCTTAACAGTATCCGAGCGTACCGTAACATGCAATTTCTAATCATTTTATTGCGCTCATAAAAAAGGAGCAAATATCAGGCGAAGATTTCTCACGAAACAATAAATTATGTTGTAACTCGATGTTGAACGCCTAGCGATCGAGTTCCGGATGCGTTATCACAATTGCATCGCTTACAACACAACCGTAATGACATCGCCGAATAAACTCACGTTAGGGTCGCAGTAAATCCCATCAGCGCTGCACGGGGCTCCACCGGGGCCTGGGGCCTCCGATGGGCCACGGAGCTCCAAGTATGACGTGTGTCGCACAGCTGCCTAGTGCCTACTGAGGACCGACTTACTTGATCACTCTTACCACATCTGCTACTACTGCCGCTAATATCCCTAGTATGCCCAAATTTACGGCCCGGGTAACAGTGATAACCATTTTTCAATCCGTCCCAAGTCCCAACGCGGTATTCTTATAAAGACGGGCTAACTGTCAGTCGGTCGAGTCGGTTCTCGCTGGCTCGTTAAGCGTTTTACATAAATTTAATAACTTAAACGAATAAACTAGTCTAGGCAAATGAAATGCGAGTGGATTCATATTAAAATCGTATTAGACACGTATCTCGTTGCGAACAAGTAACGGTGTTCAAATTTCCCATATCTCTAACTGTATATAACAGCTGACACTCGTTGTGTAGTACCTATATCTGCTCCAATTATTTTTCGGGTCTTAGCATTAGCTATCTTCAAGTTTTTTTCACGTCAAACGGTTTTAATGACTATTCGATGTATTATTAATAAGAGTATGTTGTAATAATGGCGGGTGGCAATGAGGAGCCTCGTCGGCCGACTCGCGACGTCACTCCTTTTTTTGCTACGTGCCTTTTTTTGCTTTATTGCAAACTACTATTAAATTAATTTATAAACGTTGATAAAACGCAAATGTAGAACACGACGACGTTACAAGTTATTCGCAAGTGGGACGCGGTAATATCTCCGCAAATATTTGCGCCGTGTTAACATATAAATGATGTATGTAAGCCAATAGAGAAAATGAAATGGAAAGTGTATAAGTTAAGAGGCGTAGTGCCGAGTCACGCGCGGGGCGAGCGGGGCCCTGGGGCGCTGGGGCGCTGGGGCGCTGGGGCCCTGACCCCGCGCCGCTCACCCCGACTCGTATCGCCGATCATAGGCCATTTCGCACAACTATTAATAGCTAATAGGGTAATTTCAACGAAAACAATGTATTTAAAGACGAGCATCGATCACGAAGACATATTATCTAATGCATAAATAAACACTTTAATATGAGATACTACACAGTTGTGTTACGACTTACGAGCTGCCAGCCGTCGCGTCGCCACCACTTGCATTTACTAAAGTGGTAATGTAACATTATTGTTATTGTTTTCTTTAACCATGCAATGGGCAATGGGCAATGGGCAATGAGCAATGGGCAGTGAGCAGTGGGCATTGTATAGTGAGCAGCGCGCGCGTCGCGCACATGTCAACGCGTTACGACGCTCATTGTTATTTGAATAAAGATAATAGAAGCAGGAATTTTAATGAAGCTCGATAAGTCAGCTTAAGGCCGATAATAGCTATTTTTATACGTATTATTCGATTTCAGTATTGGCGCGATTAAGCCACTCGCGGATACAAAAAACGGTTTGATAACAAACACACTGGACTTGCTCATATTTTTAATATGTAATCAAATTATTTTGTAACACGCAAAAATATATAAAGTGCTGTAACCGTACAATCCAGTTACAGAAGACTTCTCTTAACGATGTCGATTGAGGCACGCTCGAGGCTCCAGCGCGAAAGTATTCATGTAAATCACGACACTCTAAGAATAGCGTCACGTTTGGCGAAACTGTATCACTCGTTCGATTATCATCCCTGAGGCGGGGCCATAGAGTCGCGATCTGCGCGCCGCGCGCCCGCTGACCGGCGACCGGCGACCGGCGACCGGCGCTGACCCGCGGTTCACTCGCTCCGTCATTACGGCTCGCGTGTATTTCCTATTTTATTGTTATAACCACAAACAGCTCACTTTATCGAACCCATTAGAAATTGATTTCGTTCGAAACTTTTGGCATGCGATGATGCAACGCGTCCGCGTTTGACCGTCAAGCCGTCCGACGGAGACTCGATCTCATTTGTTACCATAACTGTCTTTGATTTTATCCATTTCCTTTTAGCATAATTTCAATAAAGTAAATAGACGACGTGTTGTGTTTTCCCACACTGCACGGTGTTGACGTGAAGGTTATCCCGAGATCTAAGGCGTAGCGGGGTGAAGCGAACGAGGGAGCGCGGCGAGCAGCGAGCGGAACGCGCGTGGGACTTCCCACGGGAGGGCCTTTGTTATCAGCACCGTGGAACCGCCACGAGGATGTCTGAGCCACCTCGTCCGGTGACCACTATACTCTATAGTATCAGAAAATAATCGATATAAAGACAATTATAAAGTTATCGAATAAAAATGGTAACTCTTAATTAGGATATAAAATTAAAAAGAAAAGGCAATATTTCTGTTGCCGCATTAAAATATAGAATAATCTTATAGAAATTTATGGAAATCAGCAACGATACTGTATGATATCATCCTAACTGTGTAAGCATTACTTAAACATAAGCGGAGAAAGATTCGCGAAAGCTGGAAAGTGATACATTTACATATTAGGCGAGAAGTCAACAAATTAGTGAATTGACGTGGCGCGGCTCGCGGCCAGCGCGCCGCCGGACTCGTCGGGCTCGTCGAGCTCGTCGGACTCGTCGGACTCGCGCGCGGATCACAGCTTACACGTCGTTTTACGACTTGACTACAAATGTCTCATTCATAATTAACATCTCGCCGTTTAATAAACGTTCATTAGATTTGTCCGATACCGGAGATGTGAGAAAATGAGTTGCGATTCCGAGTGGAAACGGCGAACGCTATTGTGCCTAATCATTTCTAATCTCACGTTCTAGTTTTATAAATAAATGATGAGGTCCGCCGCGACATGGTCACAATGGGTGCGATCGATGGAGTCGAGGCCGACATAACAAATGAACGCTGGCTGCCGCGAGAGAGGTGCACCGTGGTCCGTGCATGGAGCGTGGGGCCCGCGCTCGGAGCCCCGAGCCCCGTGCCCGGTGCCCTGAGCCCGGAGCCCCGTGGTGGGGCTGTACGCAAGTGGACGCGCGAAACTCCTACTTTCATATATGATAGAAATTTATTGTGGTGATATACGCACGTGTTTGCACCCGAAAGTACGTGGCTTAGTAAGTGGCATCCTCATCCGTTGAAAAATTAGTTGATGGGCCAGAGCAGCAACCGATATGGATAGCGATCGATGTCAATATTAATTGTAACGTGATTTCTATCATTCCGCATTACGGCTTAACTAAAGAGAAGATACTGTCGGTTGTCACGACCTAAGATTACCGTTCGTCTGTCGGAACCGTTATGTTAATACTATTCATACTTGGATTAACTCATGTCAAATAACGAGCCAGAAAACGGGTAATGCAGTTTGAGATTCACTAATAAAATCAAGGTCTCGTTAAAGCTACTAAAGCTAGTCTAGTCTAGTTAACAAGCGTTCAATACATACAAAGCTTGAAGTCGTGCAAGTAATCACAACCGTTTATCGAATTTGTTAAGTACACATGCCGACGCCGGGTGTGCGCCGGGTCCCCGGGACCCCAGGCGAGGTTTCGAATGAGGCTCTGCGTAGTGCACGCTACACCATACAAGCTTCGGGAATTTTGTCGTTAAACTAAACTCCATAATAATGGTTGATTACTAGAGCGTCACAAAAAACCTTGATAATACAGCGCACGCGTCACGTTGTACGGTTACTTACATAATATTATTAAATTAGGGACACAATAAAACATGCAACGTAAACTTAAGTTTATAATTAAAGTTGTATAGGTGTTAGGTAAGTAAAAAAGTTACATCTAAAGTAGTACATAAAATCATTCGGTAAGACTCATAGTTAGTTATTCGTTAGGAAGAGATTGATTTAACGTGTACATATATGTAAGACAGAACGTGACGTGAGATGTCCGAGTGTCGTCCGGAGCTGCCCGTAGCCCGGTGACATTGACATTGACACTGGCCCCGCGCCCCGCGCCCCGCGCCCCGCGCCCCGCGCCCCGCGCAGCGCCGCACCGCACGCCGCATGCCGCGCACGCACCGCGCAAATTCTTATGCAATTCCCCACGGCGCGCCTCGCCTCCTAATTGACACTCTTACATAAAACATGCGGGAACCGAGCACTGTAACGCTTACGTTGCTACTGTCAATACTGGTTGGTATGCTAACAATACGTATAGAAACTTATATAGAAAAAATATATATATCAAGCATATACATATACGTCCTTCATTTCTTAATTTATATACACAATATAAACGATAAAATAATTTTTAACAAAAAATAAACCGACTTCAAACTAAAAACCAAAAAATAAATTTGTTTCCCACAAAGTAATACGCATTTTCATTTAGTATATCGAAATGATTTAATAGTTACTGTATAATTTAGAAGTCGGGACCAAGTAAATGCTACAACAATCTATACAATATCGATTTAACCAAACAAACACTTATTGTTTTACTTGGCACTATATAGTTTTGTTTATGATCATTTATCCGCAAATTGCGGATTAATGCGGATAAATGATCATAAACAAAACTATAAGGACGACGTTTCCAATACTGATTTGTTCACTCTCGAGCTCATAGGCACAATCTTGATCTACCACTAGCAGCACTACCACCACGAGCACGCCAGCTGGTAGTGACCAGCTCGCGTGCCGCCGACGCGTCTCTGCGTCTCATTGTTACTGTTTACGTAGCTTGCTAGTTGAGTGTAACGAATTGTCTGCGCACGTTACTTGTAATACAATATACTATAACTGGGTAATAAATATCGCATTAGTCCGTGGCGGGCCGTCACTGCGCTCTGCGCTCTGCACTGCGCCGACCTGCAGCCTGCCCCTGACACTCGGCGCTATCTCAAGCTGCTGTTCATTATCACGCCGCCATGGTCACTATACAGCAAACTTTACAGGATCTCGGGATGATTTGTTTGATGAAGTATAAAGAATAACTTTTGCCTAAAAAGCTTTTATATAAAATGAAATAATAGAGCTTCATTATGTGAATAAATGCTTAGATTATTTTTTTTAATAACTATTTCTAGATAAATAAATATAAATAGCACATAACACCCCCAAATTATGTTATGTATGAGCTCCTCACTTGGCCCCACGTATCCAGCGGATTTGCACCAAGTCGACTCGAAATTAATTCTCAATTTAACTAGCTCTTCATGGTCTGACCAAAAATTTTCTACATGTAGGTACATGTATGAAACATCTGCATAAGTTTTGAGAAAATCTCTATTAAGGAAGTAAAGGAGCGAACTGGTTCAGTGCGCAGTAGGCACGTGTGTGGTGTGTGTGTGTGTGTGTGTGTGTGGACAGTGTCGTGTGTCGGTGTGTCGGTGTGTCGGTGTGTCGGAGGCGAGCCGCCCACGGGAGCCCAAGGTCGGCGGCGGCTCCTACGCCCCAGTTCGGCGAAAGGCAGGCATGCGTGAGCCACTGAATCACGCAGCCGATGGCGCAACCGGCGCTGTGCCGTGCCGTGCGGAGCCGAGCCGTGCCCGGCCATGGCGGGATGCGCGTGATGGTTTTTAGGCAAATCAAAGTATAGACTTGGATTCAAGTAAATTTTATTAATACACACAACTGACATCGATTGACACGGGAGAGCAAGAAGTACAATGTATGATGTTCTGTCACATTGACAGTTTACATTGACATTATGTTTGTTTTATATTACCAACAGCGCGTGCCGGCCGCGGCGCTGGACCGGAGCACTACGATGTAATCTCGGCCTTACTCTCACACTTGCATCATGCATATGGTGGTTGTTCGTTAAACTGACACTTGACATTTTACCGGGGGTAGGTCTCTTTCGCAGGAGGCCGACTGGGTGGGTACCCCCACAGTGCCAGACATTCTACCGCCTGAATAGTGACGTGAAAATGTCACTGTGCTCCGGTCTGAAGGGCACTGTAGCCAGCGAGATTACTGGGCTGATGAGTCTTAACATCTGACGACTCAAAGTGGGGAGCGTCGGTGTAGAGCAACCCTGCCCGGACTTGGGCTTTATAGCAAAGTTCCGGGTAGCGCTGCATTGGCTATGGGCTGGCGTTACTCTTACCATCAGGAGTACGTCCAGCTCGTCTCCCCTCTATCCTCTCATAGTATAAAAAAAAAAAAAAAAAAACTTGAATAAAATCGCAGCATCAGCATATATGTATACCTATATGAATACGATAAGCACATCACGTAGCAACGAGCACTATGTGGCCGTTTTCAATGTTTTTGCCAGACTAATAACAAGTTGGCCTCCATCGGCCTAAAAATGTCTATTTTAAATTCTATGTAACAATATTTGTGTATCTTTAAAAATTCAATGAGTAAAGATGGATGAATGAAAGTCTGAGTATAAGCTATCACAATACACCGACTGGCAGGTTCACGTGACGGTGACGCGTGTCGCGGTCGGTGCGCGGTCGGAGCGCGTTCGGAGCGCGGTCGGAGCGCGGCCGGAGCGCAGTCGGAGCGCGGTCGGAGCGCGCGTCACCAGGCGGCAGGCGGCAGGCACCACTTTACGCGAGTGTCGTGTTCATGGGCGAGCAGCGCGAGCGCTTACACGACAAAACATTCCTTTGTAAGCATTTAATCAATTCTCAAAGATTTTAAAGTCTTATAAAATAGTGTGAACGCAGACGACTACAAAATTATGTAACAACATGTAACATTTTAAAAAATCTTATCACTGAAGCATTCCATTGTTGTCAGAGACATTGTTGAGACACAGTATATCGCGGACTCTCGGCTCCAGTCACTCAAACTCTAGATGATTCCAATTTCCAACGTTTCACAAAGACAATATTTCCACGTGGCTGATACACAATTTGAATATATTGAGTGTTTGTGTAGGAGCGATCGATAAGGGCACTGTCGTATCGGCTATCGGTCTTATCGATAAATTAACCATCTAGATTGTATTCAACAACATCACTTAATAATTAATTAACAAACACATTTATATGATATTTATAAATCATTGTTCATTTTTATTTTTTTTTTATAATTAAAGATGCAGGTTGTCTTATTTTTGTAATTAGATATAATTACTAAAAAAAAAACAATTTTAATTTCTATTTGTTTTAAGTTATTATCTTTTTCTTACTAAGGCTTCAGTGCCGTGCGTGTACCGGTGACCGGTGACCAGTGACCGGCGACCGGTCCGGCTCGCAAGCCGTATTGTGTTGCATCACGCACTAACACCTTATCAATGATGCGCGTTTAGCTCGTTATAGTAATGAGCGACAAATATTGACGTTGCACAAGCGCTTCGGGCACCACTTTCACCACTTGCTGCAGCTGTGAGGAACCAGTAGTGATAACAGGCACTCATATTTTAGTTACATTCCACTAACAGTACATCGGACTTCGACCCATTCTTATATACGAATATTGACCCCAGGCCGTAGGAAAGATGTGGTACAACCCTCTCACAGATATCAGATAGGGTTGACTAATAGCACCCAGTGAATGACGAACAGTGAAAGTTACCTAGCTATATATGCAGGTAATCGCTTCCCGCCGAGCGACCCTCTAACTCCAACCTATACCATGTGAACAGAAGCCAGTACTGTGGTCGGTGCTACAGTAGGTACAATGCAACTGCATTGGTTTATGATGGAGCTGCTGATCGGCGAGCACTCGACACTCGACACTCGACACGGACACAGAGGAAAGTGCTCCAGATACCGTATTTGCGTACTTCGAGATAGCACTTGTCTCACTACACTGCTGATAATACTCGCTATTTTTCAATATTCTAAAAATATACGATACTCTTCCTCCATAAATCCATACGTATATAATATTTCATCATGTTTTTGTTGTGTTGCATACTAAATATTCTGTTGTTTTTTTAATTACATTAAATCAGAACATTTTAAACGTCATAGGTATGTCGTTCTAAACATTAAAAAAGCATTAACTTTCAATTTGATTTGCCACGTCTCCTCTTCTAAAGAATACTACTTAAGTACTGCGTAATAACGCGTACGGCGTAGGAGACGGTATAGAAACGGAAAGGTGCAAATGATGAATATGAGCAAACTCGTCCTGGCACTCGTTGGCGGGCTAATTGTTATATTGTTATTAGTTAGTAGTCGCTATCTCAAAGGTCGCTGCTTATCAGATAGCGGCTGCCGATACGCCGATACGCCGATACGCCGATACCACTCTACGTCACGCTAGCGGCTCGGGGGAGCTCGGGGCCGCTCGGGGGCGCTCGGGGGACGGACGGTGGAGGGACTTCCATTGACATTGACTCTCATAACTTGCCCAAGAAGCAAATCGAAAGAAATAAAGACAATAGAGTTTTTATACAACAGTGACAAAAAACAGATTTAATTTTTTTTACATAAAAATTATGCAAAACTTTACTCTGTCAATATTTAAAATAGCCTTTATATATTGCGATGATAACACGACCGATCGAGAAGCTTGTTTTGTAGCGATTTGTAGATAATGTTGACCGGTTATATTACACATCGGCATCAGATTACAATTTTTAAATAAAAATGTCTCGTTCATGACTCCGCTAATATTTTTCAGGGATTTTAAGGTGTTTTTATAAACATATGCAAATGAACTTACGTCATATGTTTATGGATAGATCGTAAGAAACAGGTAATGGAAATAAGTTGAGGCACTCCTCAAGTGAGTAAGTTTGATTTTGTGAACGTTTTCCGGAGGGGAGGCGGGGGGTGGGTGGTGTGACGTCACGCGCGGCCGCTATCGATCGCGACCTTGAGCCGGGCCGCGCCCGGGAGCCGCTCCGCGAGCATCCCAAAACAGCAGCCTGACTATACACTACAACTAGCAAGTTTATAAATGTCCGAACGTGAATTTCTAATGACATACCTGCTATTCATATTTATATAAACATCTGCAAACATTTACAATTAATTCAAGTTTTAAAAAATATATTGAATTTAATGAAGCAAAACATAAATCGATAATAATTGGAGTAAAGCTATAACGATATTCCACAAAGTTAAAAGTACCAAAACGTTCCTCTGCCTTTTGTCCTAGAGAAATTTTACTATTGTTTGGCGAGCAAAGGATATTTATCGCAATGGCTCGCAAAAACAATAAGGCAAAAAAACTTTATTAAAGAAAACAATGCGTCTCGCCAGCCCAGCCGGGCCCGGCCGCCCCCGCCGCCGGCGCGCGGGACACACTGTAGCAAACCACAACAAAATTTATTGGAAACCTGTTGACCTCGTACTCTGACCCTTTAATTATATTAATGAACATATTATGGTAATTAAATGTAACTAATAACTACTTAGGCGATATTTGCGATGTGAACATTCCACAAAATCAAGCCTGCTACCACGTGTACTGTCACTCCATTCACCCATACACCGGCCCTTCCGGGAAGCGCGGCCACAGGTAGCCGCCCCATTCAACCGCTCCCAGCCCGTCCCCCTCCCGCGCCCCGCCCTGACATCGGTTAGGTACACAAAAAATATTCCCACCCTCATTGTTGGCTCTGAGCTATTTATGAGAACCTGTGCATTTTATATTCTTTTCATTTCATGCTTGACCTCTAAAGGATTCCTATGTAAATCGCTTCCATAGTTCAATGCAAGGAAACCGCCGCAAACCGTGCCGCGTGCGATACTGAGCAGTGTTGAGTTTAAACTCATATTATATTTATTTATATAAAAACGCAAATTACTATACGCCGCTACATTATGGCGTGGCGACTACATTGTACATTTGTATACAGGGAACGATGGAGGCTGTAAGTCAGCAGTTGGCAGTGCTCACTGCGAGCAGGTAGATAAAGCAACAGTACTGCCCGAGGTCGGACGACGTCGCTCCGGAGTCCGGGAACACTTCCCATCGCGGGACTGTGCCAATGCACCGCGCCGTCGTATCAGTTTACCATTTAGGTATATAATAATATGGTTGACAACATATTTTAACAATTTGATAATGTGAAGGCGGTGGCCTTTACATACATTTGTAAATAAAATCTAATTTTAATAATGACCGCATGATACCAGTCGACTTACAGATAACGGGTCAGGGAAATATTAAATTATGTGACGTGATACTTGCTAAGATAGTGAGAACGAACGTTTAAGAGCAAAAAAGTGACCAGAGCCATGAATCGCGCGCTCAATGAGCGTGTAGCGTCCGCCGCCGCCGCCGCGGCCGCGGCCGCCGCAGCCGCCGCCGCCGCAGCCGCCACTCTGCTCTGCAGTCGCGGGTTTTCGTGATAGTCGCCTATTTATTTTGTATTATGAAAGTTTATCGATCGCAAATGATCTTTATTCTCGAAGCGACCGACATAAAATTAAACAATATAGCAGCGTGCATGTAGCGTGTGCCAGTATAGACTATAGAGCGTTAAGTGAAATTGTATACATATTTGTGTGTGTTTTTGACGTACTTAACTTTTTTCAAGTATATGTACACAAGCGATTTATAAGAGATAACACGTGAAGTATGTCCGATTTTATACTTATGACGAATTATTTCATCTAAAAGAAAGGTGCTAAACGCTATTTACAATGAAATTCCCTTTCAACTGATTATAGCGATCACTTAACCACATTTATTTATTTGTTAAATCGAAATAAGCTGAAAGTGAGCAGAGAACCAGCGCAAAAGCCGGCGTATAATGTACTTTATTGCCACGAAATGGGTCGGAACTCAGGAGACTAACGGACTAATAGAATGGGGTAACGAGACCTTGGGCTGCGCCACACTCCTAGATACATACAAATCGTTTCTCGACACCGAAATTTATTGGAATGCTATTCGATAAAACATCAAGTTGATTCAAGTCGCCGCGGCCGACCACATTAACATATGAATAGCTTATTATGCAAATATATAATCCCTACGATTCCGTTCGTCTGATTAATATTAACTTAACATTTTCAAAAATGTATCTCATCCGATTGAGTAGGCATAGTGCAGTCGCAGCCGTCGGCATAGCAGTGCAGCAGTGCAGCAGTGCAACAGTGCAGTAGTGCAGTAGTGCAGTAGTGCAGTAGTACGGTGACGTCAGCAGTCAGCACTCAGCGCACAGTGTTCGAGTGATTGCGTTTACACGCATCGGCTATCGCAAGGTTACGCGAGCGACGTTCATCGTGATTACGATTTTTAAATCGTCAACCTTTCAAGCTATATGACTTGCTTACAAATCCATCAGGAGGTCTTGTCCTCTTCACATTTTCCAAGCCGATAAGAAAGATAAGAGCCGAAACAAGAACAGTCACTTTGACAATTATTGAATTAATTTATTTGGTGCTTCTGGCCGTGACGCGGGCCGCGGTCATTTGATAACAGCTGATATCGCGTTTGGAAAAGTGCGCGATAGCCCGAGTTTTGCCGTTCATTTGGCAAACACGCGCCCGATGCTCGATACTCACTGCCAGATGCCCGATGCCCATTGCCCATTGCCCGATGCTGCTAATCATGTATCAATCGCGGCCGCATCTTGCCTATGCACATTTCTTGTAACATTTGCGTTGTGCAATTACGTATCTATTTATTGAGGACATTGTATATTATATGAATGTATGGTATAATATTAACACAGTAATAATTAACATAATATCTTTCGAAATTATTACAAGCCGTGCGTTGTGTCATTAAACTACAGATATTACGTAGGTATTTTAATTCTAGCCGATTTTTAATATTATTATCCTTCTAGTTCACAGACATGACAGCAGATTTTTGTATATTATTATCATATGTACATTACTATTCAATTCTGTATATTTTGCGTTATTAAGCGTAAATTATATAATTAGTTTTATTTGATTACCATTAAAAAGGTTTAAATGAGTAAATTTTAGAAAATATAGTTTCTTTTATGTTAAAGTTGAAGAAGGTTACAGCGAGTCAATCTTACAAGATAAACATAATATATTGTCGCGGACTTTTTTTAGATACATAATTTAAAAAATGAATAATTCTCTCATCTTTCATAATCTTGCTTATCAAATAAACCGCATGTAAATCGGTTGCGCAGTTTTAAAGATTTAAGCATACATAGGGACTAGGTCTAAGGAACAGACAGAAGATGCGACTTTGTTGTATATTATGCATTATGCAATGTATGTAGATATTATATTATGCTATATAATTATTATGCCTGAGGTATTGGAAATAAATATTATAAGATTCAATATTACTAAACGCATTAATATTTCAATCTTTGGTGTTCCCTTTATGTAGATTGTAGAATAAAACTTTTGGTCCTCTTGTAATTTAACGACATTTATAGAATATTTAGATTATTTAGCGTCAAGTACAAGTTGTATCATATACCCATCATTAAGTTTTCAATTCATATTCGTTTGGTCATAATGCCCAATAAAGGTTCCGCATATCAATTGCCTTACATGGTAGGTGTACCAGGCTACCAGCAGCCAGCAGGCGTCTGCTGATATGAGTGAGTGGTGAGTGGGGACCTACCTCCGGGCTGGAGCAGCGTGTCGGGGTGCACGGCGCCGTCGCGGTGCAGCCGCACGTGCGCCAGGCGCGAGGGCAGGTAGCAGGCGGCGCCGTCGGCCAGGCAGCGCTGGAAGCAGCGCGCCGCCTGGTAGAACAGCGCCCAGGCGTGCTCCTCGCTCACGTTCGAGTTGAAGGCCTGCAGGATCTGCTGCAGCGTCAGGCAGTCGGCGCCGTCCAGCGCGCACACCGACCCGCTCTCCTTGCGCATCATCACAGAGCCGCCGCCCACCCCGCCGCCTACCCGCCCGACGCCATCCTCGTCCGATGGCCACAATATCCTACGCTCATCCGACTTCACCGTTTTGACGCTACACTGTACGATTTTGTCACAAAAATTTACAATTCACACAACCATAACAATATAATGCTATTCTGTCATCGAGCGCGACGTCCCGAGTGTCACTGTCACTGACCACTGTGTCACAACGGCACGACTCACGAGCGAGTTTGGGTTTGGTTCGAACTTCGAGTCGCGATTCTGCGTGGTCGAGATCGCGAGAGCGCGTGCGCGACGAGCGAGCGCAGAAAGCACACGAGCGCTGTTATCGGCGGTTGCAACCGAACTGTGAAACTGTCATCGCAAGTCGCTTCGCCCGCTTGCTCGCTCGCCCGCTCACCGGTCGCGGTCGCGCCAGTTACTGGCAAGTGGCACTATCCACTATCCAGTCACTGGCGCGCCGCGCGCGGGACCGGCGGGACCGCTCGACGCCAGCGGCTGCTCCATATATTTATTTTTTGCGACAGGTGTTGGTCAAAATGTATTTCCAATAATTATGTTGCCTTTACAGTATAAAAACTAGCCAAATAGGAAATTACAGCTGCAACTGCAAGTATGTGTAGTTCAAACGTTCAAAAATATCTGTATTATTCTTACGAATTGTAATGAGGCTAAAATGTAAAAAAAAACATTGCAAAAAATGCAAACAAAAAGTAATTATGTAATAAGGAATAGCCGTCTTTTTAGGATTCTAAAGATCACGTGTCAAAACCTTTAAGAAATTCTGGATATTTAGTTAAAAACTAGACATGCCGAATCAGCCAAATCCATTCAGTAGTTTTTCCGCGAAAGAGAAACAAACATCCAAACTTTCACATTAATATTTGTAAGGTGTTATTTTCTCAGAAGATTGACTCAGTTATTGGAGGTTAAAATAATAGTATCGCTCTATAATTTAACTTTGTTAAAACTAAACGAACGTAATTGTGACTAATTTTGAGTACGGAATAACTGGTTGTGATATGAGATTTGTTGAGGCTTCGCGGAACGAGAGGCCCCTCGCCCGGCAAGTCAAGACATACCCATCCATACAGTTGATAAGCAACCCGAAACGGTATCCAAATCAAACACTATCTTATCGAATGACGAATCTGCGTCAATCGCCGATAATGATTTGAGCGGCTGCTCGGCAAAAACTATACACTTGAAAACAGCACATCCGATATAATAATTTATCTTTTTTTATTGCTTTTATTTCGGTATGTTAAGTGCATCATTTTTTTCTTCTTTCCATTATCCATATTAATAATATAAATGCGAAACTAACCCTGTCTGTCTTTCCATCACGCTAAAACTACTGAACCGATTAGAACGAAATTTGGTACAAATATAGTCTAAAGCCTATCGAATAAATATAAATAGTACTACACACATAGGCTACTTTTTTTAAGGGGAAGGGTTGAAACTTCTTATAATTTTACGCTTTCACGGCCAAACCGCTTAACTGATTGTAATGAAAAGATGGTCTAGAGCCTGAGCTAAAACAAGGGCTACTTTTTAACTGGAAAAAGGGTTATAATCTATCTTAATATGTATATATAAATCTCGTGTCACAATGTTTGTCCTCAATGGACTCCTAAACCACTTAACCGATTATAATAAAATTTGCACACCATGTGCAGTTCGATCCAACTTGAGAGATAGGATAGCTTACATCCGGGTATTGCCCCGGGAACGGGAACTACGCGGGGAACGGCTATTACTTATAATAAATCTGTACAGAGGTCAATTAGGGTTCGATACTGATGCCAAAAATGCAATTAGTAAAAATTTGTCTGTCTGTCTGTTTGTATAACCGTTATAGAAACAAAAACTACAGGACGCATTTTCACGAAACTTGGTACAATTATTTTTCATACTCCTGAACAGGTTATAGTATACTTTTCATTACGCTGCAATCAATGGGAGCGGAGCAGTGAAAGGAAATGTCGGGAAAACGGGAGAAGTAATTACGTTTCTTAAGCTTCCGTCACATGTGCTACCTTAATGGTTAATGTTACACATAATAAAACACTAAAAATTATATAAAAACATCCCAGGACAGCATATGTCTATCTTGTATAGTTGCCTCACAATAACACGTATAACTCCCGATAGCTTAGCAGTTCGAAGCGCTCCGATTATATTTGTTAACTCTTACGTTTATAACACTCTCAGTCATCCCAAATACTACTCATACGCAAATTAAATTTAAGCACGCCTTAAGTCTCGTAATTTTGACAGAATTGTATGGCGAACTGTCAAATCGGACCGGTTTAAGTTGTACTTAAATGTATTTTGCGTTTCAGTATTCCGGCATGAGAGTGTTATAAACGTAAGAATAGACAAATATAATCAGAGCGCTTCGAACTGCTAAGCTGTCGGGAATTACCCGTGTTATTATGAGTCAACTATAAAAGATAGACATATGCTGTCCTGGGATATTTTTTATATAATTTTAAGGAGAACAGTTCCGTCATACATGATGTACGTAAACATTAACCATTAAGGTAGCACACGCGACAGAAGCTTAAGAAATGTAGTACCTTCTCCCCGTTTTCCCGACATTTCCCTTCACTGCTCCGCTCCTATTGATTTTTATTATTATTATTTATTTATATAAAGTATGGTGTAGATATATATAGCGATGGTAATAGAGTATGGTGATCCATACTATTACTAACTACGGAGCAGAGCTGGCTCAACCAGGTACTACGTTAATAATAAGCCATCGCGAGTGGTTTCTCAATTATGCTATAAGGATTATAAAAAAGCTTAAAATCACTTTAAAAAACTGCACTAGCAAAATTTTTACGGGATGTAATTTAATAAGAATGTATTTAAATAATTTTCGTTTTTAGACTTCGTAAAATGAACAGTCTCGAAATTTCGCGTGCAGCCTAGGTCGGCGCCAAACGCTCAGTGCGCCCGGCAAATGGGTATTTTTGCCCTTAACGACGGAACAACAGCTAGTAATCAAATAAATTTACTTTTTTCCCTAAACTGGGCAAACTTTTATGTTATCTCAAACCAATTAAGAAGTATCTATATAGTATAAGCTAAATTAATAGACCCCTATTGTAATATTATGAAAGCGAGCGTGAATAAATTTGTTTGTTTGTTAATTTAATCTTTCATGGGGCAGAGTATACTAATTTATAATAACCTTTAAGCGTTAAGGATCTGACTTAAGTTAAGAACCCTTGTGGAATGATATTTCTTAACGCTTGCAGGACGGTGACCTTTCATCATGTATGTTTAAATATTATAATAGTTTTTTTTATACATTTACAATTGTATTCACCGGGGGTAGGTCTCTTTCGCAGGAGACCGACTGGGTGGGTACCCCCACTGTGCCAGACATTCTGCCGCCTGAGCAGTGATATGCAAATGTCACTGTGCTCCGGTCTGAAGGGCACTGTAGCCAGCGTGATTACTGGGCCAATGAGTCTTAACATCTTGTGACTCAAGTGGGGAGCGTCGGTGTAGTGCACCTCTGTTCCGGGTAGCAATGCACTGGTTATGGGCTGGCGTTTCTCTTAACATCAGGAGTACGTCCAGCTCGTCTCCCTACTTCATCGCATAAAAAAAAATGTATCTTCTTATTTTTAACCCCCGACGCAAAAACGTGTCTGTGTCAGTGTGTGCATGTGTCTGTCTGAGGCATCATAGCTCCCAAAACGATTTTAATGCGGTTTTTTTTTTGTTTGAAAGGTATATCCGTCGAGTGTTCTAAGCTATGTTTGGTGGAAATCGGTTCAGGTCTTCAAGGTCATCAGGACGTTTGTTAGATGTGATAAGAATGTTACCCTAGTTATGAACGCTCAGTTTGCTTGCTTTTTTTGGTCGGGGGTTTGTGTATTTTGTAATACAAATTATCAAAAGAGCAACTATAAGAATTTCTTGCCGGTTCTTCTCTGTAGATGATTAAAAGTGTTTCTATAAGTAGCCTAGATAAATAAATATATTTTTAACCGACTTCAAAAAAGGAGGAGGTTCTCAGTTAGTCTGTATGTATTTTTTTTTTATTTATTTTTTTTTGCCAAGTAAAACAATATATGTTTGTTTGGTTTAATCGATATTGTTTAGATTGTTGTAGCATTTACTTGGTACCGACTTCTAAATTATAAAATAACTATTAAATCATTTCGATATACTGAATGAAAATGCGTATTACTTTGTGGGAAGCAAATTTATTTTTTGCTTTTTAGTTTGAAGTCGGTTTATTTTTTGTTTAAAATTATTTAATTGAATTTACTTCAGTTTTGGGTGCTTTTTTAAATACATATATTTAAATAAACGTTTGGGCTCTTTATTTGTTTTAATGACCTCGCACATCCATTTATAATATGTCAAAATACTATCTTTTGTAAGATCACTAGTTCACTATGTTCTAGATTTATAAAAAGAGAGGTTATTTAAAATAGTATTTTAAACAATGGTTTTAAATGAACAGACTAATAAATGAACAGAGCCTGAAACGTCTACATTGGTCGCTCCGCAGGGTCCAGTCGGTCGATTGACAGATGACAGCTCGGCAGTGGGAGTCTCGGCGCCTGGCGCTGATGTGGGTGGTCGTACGAGGGACGGAGGAGCTGGGACTGGGGCGTACGAGGGACGGAGGAGCTGGGACTGGGGCGTACGAGGGACGGAG
>JADANM010006787.1:578392-602599 GCA_026213755.1 Eurema hecabe | reverse complement strand
ACTCCACTCATTAAAACGTATCTATACAAAACATATCCTTGTTTATTTTTAGCAATAGTTTGCTGCAATCAGTCACAAATCGCGCGCGTCGCGGTTCCCACGGCCGCGGCGGTCACCACAGCTCATCGATTCGCACATTTGGCCGCGATTTATGGTCAACGATCGAGCCGCGGTCTGACCCGTGTCGAAACAACTCATCACTGAATAAACTATATCAAACCCATAGTATACTTCTAATTGCATTACAATTTAAAAACCAAAAATCTTTCTTCAACTTCTAACGTAAAGAAGCTTCTAAAATAAAAATTTGTTTTCTATACACCATGATGTACATACATTTACAAAAAATAATTATAGATAGAAAACAAAGTAGATAATCAACCAATTTAAAACAAATTGTATAGGAGATTCAAACACGACAGGTAATGATATCACGAGTTGGCGAGAAAGCTTGTATCGCAGTGGTCTCGCGAGGGAGGCGAGCGTCGCCGGGCGGCTGTGCCTGAGCCGGCTCATGAGCTACGTGACGATACGCCGATACGCTGATCCTTCATCTTGATCTTATCTCCACCTCATTATATTTTATATCCAACAGCTTAAAGTTAAGATTTTACATTCCATTATTAGATATCGATAATACGTACTTGCACGCCATATATAGTTTCGAAAATGTAAATGAAATATTAAATGTAGTACATGTTGCAACTTTGTATACAAAAAGATCGAGAGCTATCGGCTGGTCGAGGATGTTTGGACTCACTTCCTGATCCCCTAGCTCGCGTCTCGCGTATGGACATCACTGACGACGCCGACATACTGGATTTCAAGCACTTAAATGCCCGCTTACAATTACGAATATTTATTTTTGAAATTGCTTTTATAAACACAACATATATTCTTGAATCTATTATCTGAGAAAAATTTTGTTTTCAGTAGAACAAATATCAGAAATCTAGAATGATTGCATTATTACAAACAAAAATAATAATCATCGAATAATAGACATTTTTAACGAACACATCAGTACGGCTTATCTATCAGATTACATTGTTTTGATAAAATATTTGTGCATATCGATAAGTGTTGACAGGTGTATTGTATGACAATGGATTTTCGACAGTTGCAATATTAAATAATAACCTTCATAATTCAGTTAATTACTCTTGTTAGTTAACTGAACCTATATGATATGTAGTATGTACATATAAATATATAATGTCTAATGGTTAATACAAATCTAAAAGTAGTATAAAGGTGGTGGTGGCAGTATAGTGCGCTAAGACAAATAGCACGTAACGGAAAGGCATTCAACGTTTAGTAAACACTAAACAGTATCAGCGAGCACGAGCGCATTTCATTCCCCGTTCGTACAGCCGCTGCACCATTCGTATTTCGTTCCTTCCTTCACAAAACGCCCGCAACCTCGTATTTACGTAGGCTGATTTCGCATTGCACGGAAATGCAAAAAATATAAATAAACGTTTGATGATAATAAGTTTCCATATGTTGGCTGGACAACGAATTTTAATGCAGCTCTATGCGGTACAGCTAGACTATTTTTAAAACAGTTCTATCCAAAACAAACAACTCGAACAAAAACATACGAGAGCAGACATTCTTTCAGATAGACAAGAGCACTGATTGCCGATCATTGTTACTTTCGCTGCGCGTTGACTCACCACTCACCGCTGCTGCTATACGATAGCATTCTGCATTTCCAACAGTTCATATTTAAAATCTATACATTCGAACATAAATCGTCTTTTCATTCAATTTAATTGATATCTATGCTATATCTGCATAATGTGGTGCATAATTAACGTAGTTTTAATGTAGTTTTGAATTGCAAATTAAACTATTCTACCTTGTTGAGTATATATTACTTAAGTAAATCAAAGAGATATACGGATCTGAAATATATTAACTTCTCGAACCCCATTCAAACATAATTCCAAGTCCTTCCATTAAACACAACCTACAAAACAAATAAAGTGACGTAACGTGTTGGAATGCGCGGATATCTCATTATAATAATGGTACAATGACGTAATGTCACAAAAGGCTTTAAGCTTAGAAATAATCGGTTGTGAGTTACAGTCAGTAAAACAATTTAATTGGAAATAGTTAAATATATCCTTATAATTGTATTGTTACTATACGACAGTATTTATGTAGTAATACTTGAGTGTAAGCGAGAGACGAGCTAGCACAGTCCGCGGCGAACTCCACGCCTTATAATGCGACGGTGGGCGGAAATTTGGCCGGAAACACGATCCTAGCCTGCCTTAAATGTGTGCCTTATATTACTTTTGTATAAAAATATCGAACGATATTCAAATATTCGTGTACTTCGTGCGTGGATGTAACGCATAAATAAAACAGAACGCAATATTGGGTAGTTATAGGTGATATTGTTATTGTTAAACTAATATAACGATGTTTGAAGGACTCTTAATTGTTTTGGGCGTTAGCGCAATAATAAGCATGGACCGGGTGCCTCAGGTAAGTACTGTACTGTGAGATTAGTAATAATCTGAACGGGATCCGAGCCGTGCCATAGACCGACAGTTTGAAAGTACACACAATCGTAATGCTTGCTTGATTGTACTTTCAAACTGTAAACTATTATTTTAAAGATTGATTTGATCTTACCCTCGCATGGTAAGTATTGTTTGATAAAAATGTTCTATTTAAGTATAGTAAGTATTACCTGATGGTGTTGTAATGAAACCGGTATATTTATTACATTAAGTAATGATAGTTATTGTGTAACGAGAGTTTAATATTTCATGTTCTCAATACTTTAAAGATTATTAAAATTACACATTTGTTATAAATTAGAACTTAAGTTCTCGGGTTGAAGGTCTCGCAATTGGCAGTCCCGCGGGGCACAGCTAGTGGCGCGCAAATGAACAGATTTAAAAACCAGTTCTGCCCCTTGCGTCGCCCGTCCGCCTGCTGGACCAACACGTTGGAACATCTGCAGAGGATGCATTCAATGTAAAAATAGGCGACTAGGGCTCGCGGTTACAAACCTACAAGGTGACCATTAGCGAGCCACTCTAATGATTCACTCGCTTCAACGTTACTCGAGTGTCATTCTAAGGCAATTGGATTTCAATGCGTTTATACCTAATTGGAATTCTAGCGACCACTTTATTTGCATCGCAGACCTTCGCTTTATGTCTTAGGTATTTGTATACAAGAAATAATAGTATCAGGAAATACAAGTAGATGAACCGATCTTGTCAAGGTTTCTTAGACATTGGCGAAGCTTTAGCGTTAGTGAGGTTAGGCATAGTCTACATTAGCCTACCTTCTTCGAGCGTTTTAGTCATTTAAGCCGTGAAAAGATAATCTGTATCTGGATTTTTACTGTACATTAGAATACAATCAATAATAATCTATCACACTGCTAAGGCTGCTGCAGACGGTAATCCGACGGAATTGAAACCATGGCCAACGACAACTATACTTGAAACAACACGAATGGCCATTTCGAAATTCTACTAATTGTTACAAATACGGTAACTAACCGGCCTATAGCGTCCACAATTGTAATAACTTGCTTTGGAATTTTTAATTGCAATTTTTCTAAAAATAATTATATTTAATTCTGTCAAGCAGTTTGAGCCGTGAAAGCGGAACAAATAAACAAACCAATTCTAACAATTATATATTACTAAGATTGAACTTTCTCTCGTCGGAGTTTCCGATTAGCATTTAGCGGCAAAACTATCGCTAACGTGCTAAGAAAACAAACTCATGATAACACCGGAACACCGCACCGGGCGGTGCCCCGAAAGTGAAAATATTCATGTCGAGACAAATATGTGCTTATTGTGTGGGAAAGGAAACGCGCTCAACAAAGCTCTCGACTCTGCCGTCGTATTTATCGCGACGATCGATCGGACACTCGCTCGCAACGCGATCTCGCTCGAATGTCGAATTTCTATCTCGGAAGACGAATAACATCACGACCCGTAATGAACTTGTTCTATGAAGTGTTTCGGATATTAGCTGGTAATTTACAAAAGTCTAATCAGTAAATTGAAGAATCTAAAGTGCCCGGCGATGTGGGTCGTCTGTCGGCTCTCGGCACTCGGCAACTGGTTGACGCTGAACTCTTTTCGCGGTCGGCCCACTGCCCAGCGAGCCGTGAGAGCTGCCACGGTCTGCCGCGTCAACCTTGGCCGCGCCGTTCCTGCTCATCCTGGACGTGACATCATGCTCCGAAACGTCCACACCATGTGCTCGCGCCAAGGACGTCGCCATCGATCAGAGTGGAATATTAAAATGGAAAGAGCCGGGGTCGTCGACCCCTCATTAGGCAAACTAATGTTACGATTCTTTTTTTAACCACAGAAAGCTGCGACGGAACCGTCACGACGATTATAACAGAGACAAGAAAGCCGTAAGATAGCGGTTGTCTATGTATGAGATTCGACAACAATGCCGCTCGCCAATGTTACTGTCACACTGCACATCGCACAGTTACTGTCACAACTCACAACACTCACTTCAATTTATTATTATAATTAATATTTTTATTGACTAAAGCTTTCAAATGATGTTGATATCTTCCGTATACGCACAAGTTAAGTTACAATAACTTTTACGACGTGCATGTAATACACTACTTAATCTTTAATTGTCCATAAATACTGGATAGCATCCATGTTGCAGCTTTACATATATGTATATGAATTGTATATATTTTTGTAACAACAATCATTTCTTTTCAAGAAAACCAGTCTCTACTTGGCACAGTAGGAACGCGTCGCGAACACCGGTATTTGCCTATAATACGTACAAACGCAAATCACCTGGAGACGCTTAGTGCTCCAACATTCATAGTCATTGAACCACGGCATGCAACATAGTCTTACCGAGACGGCTACCGAGGCGCTCGGCACTGCAGGGGGGTCCGTGGTGTCGGCGCCTTCTGGAGCACTCAGGAAGCGGCGCAGAGTGCCGTATCCAGAGGCGGAGGCTAGCATAGCTACCATCGCGGAACACTACACTACACTGGGATCACGGACGCATCGCTGGAGCGCGTGGCCGCCGGTGCACAGTGCGCAGTGCGCGGAGAGACTGCCTGCCCGCCTGCTTGCCTACCGAGCGCCTGCGGACGCGCCGCGCCCCCTACCTACACCTAGGCCCATTGTCTGCTAAGCAAATATAAGCCGTTTTACCTGATACATAACTCTACCTTAAGAATAACATCTTCTCACGTATTTCTTTAATGCTTGCTTATTTTAGTAAAATTGTTGTGATTGAAACATTTCATTGTTTATAATATTATGATTAAAAATAAAATTTAAAGGTATATAAAAATTCCGATTTATTTAAATGTATTAGTGTTAAAACTATTTTAAATTACAATTATATAAAATACAATTATAGTATAATAATATTTTACAAGCTGTGTCACCCCCAAAAAATCAATACTTGATAGCCATCAAACTCCTGGCGCGACCTTCATACGTCATAGCTGTTAACCATGTTGACGAATAGGGCTTTTTGGTAAAAAATCGCAAATTATCAAATCGAACCATATAGGACCATGTGGCTCTCGGGAGCTGTCACTATATCTTTAACACTTTTTTCCATTAAATAATTAATATTGTTAAAATCATATTTTAACAAATTATATAAGTGTGAGTTATTAGGGTTAATAACATTTTTAATATCAAGTAAGAAGACTCAAAAATATCATATGTTGTATGAGATGTACAATATACATTTGACACATTTATTTTATTGAGAGACTAATACAAGTTGGTTTGTGGAAAATATTTCTGTTGCGGTTACTGAAATTTATATTAAAGTTAACAAGCACAAAAATCATGTTTGGTGTACGGGAGCTACTCATCTATATTTGTCTTATTTTGCTTTTAGTATTTATTGCTATAGTAACATCTTTCTGAACATATCTTTAGAGTGAGATTAAGCCTGATAGCAGAACAGATAGAAACTACTCCAGAAAGGTTTCAACACAATAATTGTTTGAAAACCCCCCCTGATACATAAGCACTAGTGAGATCACAAGTGCTTATGCGTCTATGATAACTTTCCATTAAGTTTTTCTAGTAATTTATAATTTTTTTCTTTTTAATATTGTGTGTAGCAATAATTTTTATTTTTAATTGATACACTAGCTCATTATTTTTAATAAAAATAAAAGTAAAATGGACAACAGACTGAAGACAAACACATACATCAGATTTTTTTATATGTACACAAATTTGACTATAAGTATATAATATAATTCTTACAATACTAGAATAAGGATAGAAATTATTGTACCAATAAACAGATTACAGATAACAATTGATAGAATATTGTTGTATTGTATCACCAAAAGGAACACCAAAGGATCCTTTTGGTGTATAATTACTGAAATTTTTGGTTTTTGTTACATACTTTAAGTTCCATTATACTTTTATTTATTTTTACAGAGCAATTAACAGAGTTTGTGCTTTTTTGTAAAAACTTCTACCACATAATTGATTAGGTAATTATATGATGCTTAGCAATATAAAAAATTACTGTTAGTATGGAACTCTAAAAATAGCCCTAGGTTTTTGGATAATGTGTAATGTTAATGCAAGTGATTGACTTGATATTAGGATCATCATCAATACAATATGTAACAAAATGAAAGCCTCTAACATACAAAAAGATAGTTTCATCAGGTAGGTATACCTGCTATTTGTGTGTAATACTAGCTAAGCAGTAAGCGGTTTTCACATAATGCCTTCATATCCTAACTCCTTACATACCTGTCCTTAACTCATTCAGATCCTGACTTAAATAGATGTAATACCTTATTACAAATTAAAACAAATCCTATTTTTGATAATAAGTAACGATAAACTTATGTTTTTAAAGAAACATTTTGCTTAATCTAGTATTTTTACATCCATCTGTACAAAGAAATTAAACAGAAATAATGTAACATTTCACAACATTCCCACTACCACCACTAATGCATGATTATATTGTTTTGGGTTTCATCAAATGAATTAAATCAATATACTTGAATAACGTTTTTTACAGTACTGTTTCCACTCTTGTAGACATATAGCTTTAAGAGAATGTGCAAACATGTTTGTGCAAAATGTAAAGATTAAATTTATCATTTGTCATTTTTAGTCTATTTATTGTTATATACATTATAGAAATGTTAGGGTGTTGATTTTTTTAAGTTCTATTTATGGGAACTTTCTCATGGCAAGTCATGACAAATTCTTATATTAATTGTATGCTTTTTGATTTTTTAATAATCTGATGTAATTTATTATAATTTACTAATGATAGGTAAATAAATAAATATGAAATAGGTTCCTATGCAGAGACAATAGCTCTGATATGTCACATAAGGCCAACAATGTTTTAACATCAATAATTTATTCACAAGGAGTGTGGGCAGTGCTCAAGCGCACCCACACTTGCCTCTATTTGTACAGACATTATACAGTGACATAAATTCTCAATATCACACTCAAATATTAACTATATCTTAAAAATCCTAACATAAGTTTATCTGACAACACCAAGGCAAGAGCATAATATGTATATGATTCATCCTTGCCAGTTTCAGGTACCTAATACATATCTATCAATTGGTTCATAAGTGTGTATGAATTTTAGGAAGCCAATGTTACGATAACCGGCAATTGTGTGTGTATGTGAATGAACCTCACCTGCTTGGTGTCCACAGAATCTGTCGCCTCCATGTTGGCATAAGTCCGTTCCTGTCTCTCCATGAGTTCGAAAACATCAGAAACGTTTAATCCATTTACCACGAACTATGAAAGCCCACTGTACATGTATAAACATAACAATCGCGACGATATAAAAATTATAACGAAACAACGAATGTCAATGATCCGATCAAACACGTTCGACACTTCAAATG
Source organism: Eurema hecabe (assembly GCA_026213755.1). NCBI lineage: Eukaryota > Metazoa > Arthropoda > Insecta > Lepidoptera > Pieridae > Terias > Terias hecabe. The sequence continues at coordinate 594,675 of JADANM010006787.1, read as the reverse complement.
TTCTACAGTAATAAACAGTCTTAATATTCTATCAATATTAACAACAAATGCATTTCACTTAAATCATCGGTTAAGTGAAGCACTATTATAGTGATATAAATTTATAAATAAGAAAACACAGTTGTTCACCATCGTTAAATTTTACACATTCCGTCATCGAGGCCGACTGACTATGGGCCACTGTGGTCGCTGCCCTGTACGACGTTCCATTTTACGCAAAATATATTATTTTATCAAATAGAATTAGTGCTTAATAAGTAACGGTTTACGGTATTCGTAATAAGTCGTTAACAATATTTTCATTTAGAATAAAAAGGTCACAATTTCATTTTATTCTATATAATATAAAATAATGGAAAAGACTAATAGTAAAAATAATTATTGAATTTTGCTATATATTTGCATAATTTAAAATAGCAACAACAAAAAAGTTATATTGCTATCGTTTAACATTCCAATCTACTAATATGTATATTTTCTTTAAACAAATTATTCCTAGATCTACAATATAAGCAGAAATTGTAATTTTATATATTTTGCTGTAGTGAGTTATCACTTGTCAAATGATTGTTGTCATGTATTGTCAACGTCAAGTCGTCAAATATAAAAAAGCTTGCAAAAGTGCAAAACGGTATATTTTAATACTTTTTAATAAATAATGATAATTATCCCTTTGCATATTAATAAGTATTGTTTAAGATAAGAGCGAGTACTTTAAATGGAACAAGAATCAAAATTAGTAAAATCAAGCACTCGAGCACAACAAGGGTGTTTTTACGAAGGCAATTTAAAACATATCTCGACAAAAAAAAATACATGAAATTGGTCTAATGCCTCGGGATCACGAAAGAAGTCGGCGCCGTGACAGACGGAGCTCCTCATATAGCTCAGAATCATCACACGAACGTAAAAAAACCAAAAGTAAACACAAAAGACGGTCTAGATCAAGAAATCGATCTGAATCCAGTCACCGCAGAAAACGTTCAGGATCCAGATCTAAACATAGGAGACGTAGTTACTCCAGAAGCGTATCAAAGGAGCGATATGAGAGCAAGTCCCGACGTCGATCGTCATCGCGTTCACGGTCCAAGCGGTCAAAGTACTCGCGGGAACGTTCACGTTCTAGATCTAGTTCGCGTAACTATAAATATAGCAGAAGTAGCAAGAAACACAGAAAGCATTCACGTTCCAAGAGCAGATCTAACTCCTTTGATATAGGTAAATATTTCACAAAATTATCATTGACCATTTCATCCTTGTTATAGATAATTGTGCTTTTATTATTAACAAATGTAATAAATCTTATTTATAATTCCATACATTTGAACTTACAGAGCCCAGGGTGCAAAAAGTAAACCTTGATGATACTGATACCAAAGTAGAGAAAGCTATCAAAGCAGCCGAGGCAGCCGGCCTTACAATGACCAAACTGCCAACATATGAGTACCAAGAAGTGGAGGTGAAGGAGGACATGCCAACCATACACGACCGAAACCTTCTCGATGAACTCAACAGTGATTCCTTCATACAAAAAACATTTACATCATCCAAAAATAAGAAGCAATCACAGAATATTGTAATTGATTTAAATGCTGAAACAGTAAAAGTGCCTGATACTAAAATTGAACCCAAAGAGGACTCTGTTATAAACTTTAGTGTAAGTTTCTCTCAATTCGTTGTACAGTAAAAACTCGATTAACCAGACTTATTCTTGTCAATAGGCATTCGGATAATCAATCATCCAGATAATCGAATTTATGAAGAATAGTTAAAATGATCAAATACATATCAATAAAAATCAATGTTTAATGAGAAATTGACTCCGTTTGTTCACACACATTTTCTAAATTTACATACATAATACTTAACTACTGCAGCATTAATCATGAAAACCTGTGGGGTGATTCTGCATGACGCGGACATTCATAATCACTATTACCTTCACAGTATAAAACCAAGTCACTTTCTCTGCCCTTTTGTATACTTAAAAACTACGCAACTAATTCTCATTCGTTTTTTTATTAATGGTGTGTTAAGAAAAAGGTTTATAATGGTAATACATGCAATATATATGCTAGCGCATACAGGTTGATTGCATAAATTTGACTTATAACTCCATATAATTGGTTGCGGATGGTAGTCCAGATAATCGAGAATCCATATAACTGAGGTCTGGTTAAACGGGTTTTGACTGTATATTGTATATTTGAGTCTTACTCATTATTGCATCAATCTGAATAGGATTAGTATTTTGAGGATAGGTATTTTTTATTAGGATTATTTATTATCCTCTATTGCCATTTATTCCATGAGAATTTAAAAATTTTCAGACAAACCACAGAAAACAATTTAATTTTATACTATAGTGATATGATGTAATTTTTATGTTTATTCTGTAATATTTCATCATTATTGTGTATTATCAATATCTAATTAACTATTTGGAATATTCTTTTAGGAAATCCCAAGTCAAGAAGAATTAAAAGAAATGTGGATCAAGAAGCTTTACCTCTACAGAAAAAAAGTGCTCAAAGGGGACATAGCTTAAAATGTTATGTAACACTGGTTTTAACATTTAATGCTCAAGAACATGGTTTAATAGGACGAGTTATATTGTGACTCTAAATAAAACTTGCTTGTACAAACTAAATTATTTTTATTTAACATAACATCAGACATCGCAACACACAAATTTGTAACATGTAGGTAGGGGATCTACTGAGACATCTATATTTACAGCACTGTGTTAACTTAACACTTCATAAACATAATCCAATTGAAATGCTTTCACATGTTGTTTCTTTCTCGTTGGATGCGACTGCTGTAAGTCCTAGATACTAGATTCCATGCATCCATGTACCTATCCATGCACATTGCTATGCACTTCTGCTCCGAGTTGTCTAGTGAAGTGCCCGGCTTGTAAATGCATTTCTTAAAACACTTTTCCGACATTTTTGTTAGTAATTCTTGTGCGTTAGCGATTGCTATCTGCTGCTTAACCTGATCCATTAACTCCTCTTTTTGAGCCCCGCTCAAAGACCCCGTAGAAAGAGAATCCATTATTAAGGTAACTGACTTTAACGTACGAATAAAAACAATTTAATTTAGCACTTATTTCAAATATATTTGTCAATAAGCAGTAATATATTTATCAAAAGTTAACCTCAATAAATCTGCAGACCTCTTTTCGTAATATTATGTCAAAACTCAAATATTGAAATAATTACTACAGACAAGCTAAAATTATATATTGTCTGCCACAAACAACAGATAATTAAAGAATATTTTAGTTAAGATCAATAATTATTACTATTATTAATGGCATCTATAACGTTTAAATGATTAATAACTTTAATTATTCTAAGTAAATAAAAATACAGAACTAGACAGGTCTCGCGATATTCATGATAATAAATTTGCTGCTAAAACAAACGAATTTATGTTTGTATTATATATAATTAGTTTATATACTTTACAATATTATGTTATCGTACCAGTTGCAAATCGCCGTCAGATTTACCTTTGTTCTTTTTCTCCTTATAATGGGTTGCCTGGAAGAGCCCACTCGTAATTGATAAGGCCGTTACAAATTTTGTATCCAATGAAATGTTAATGTTGTATATTGTGTTATAAAAAGTAAGTGTTATAAAAACTTTTTTCTTGTTTGGTAATTTGGTGTGGAATAATGTTGATAATATTGATGTTAATGATTTTGAGCGTTAAGATGATGATGCGTATCATAGAATCTGTAGTAATATCGTTTTATTTATGAATACCCTTTTGAATCATTCCATAATTTTTAGATAAATCCCATATCGAATATTTCGTTATCCCCGCGAAGTAGATTAGTACCAACATTTTATTTTTTATGCCTATATCATATATTTTATCTTCGAAAATGCTTAGATACGTCATATTATGGGTTATAATAAAATATCATACTTTAAAGCAGTGTTCTTCTTGCGGCATCTAGTTGTAATCTCGATTGAATATTCTTTTTTTGGTGCATAAAGTGATTTAATGTTTGATTGTGATAGTGATTCATGCAGTAAATTAGCTAATAAGTGTCCAGGAAATGAAGAATTCATTCGAGAGCGCATAGTAGCGCCGTTCCGATTGCTCCAAGATTCGTCGAGGTTCTTCGTAAAGTTCACTATCACTTTACGAAGGGCAGAACGAAACGACTGACTGACTCGACTAAAGACGACTTGATGACGATTTTACTTGACTCATATCGACTTTTATCTTGACCACGTTGCCTCTTATTACATTGACATTGGCAAAAAGCTAGAGGCTAATGCCATAATATAAGAAAGGAAGAAAAGAAATAATTTATGCGTTGTCATATTGACACATATTTTGAATTTGACATATAAAATGCATGTAAATAACAGCTGATTGTTGCGGGTTGCCTAAAACGTAGTGATTACATTCTCTTTGGGGTTGCCTATAAAGTTACCTATTGCCTTAAGTTGTTACTTTTGGATACTTAGTACTTACTTAACAAAATGGATCCACTAAAGGATGTCGCCGCAACCCTTTCACACGATGAACTAGTAGAAGTGACTAAATCTTCTCTATGTACTTTGATGAGCTGTGACCCATTACTAAAGGACTTACCTTTGGATATCATAACGGAAGAAATATTGCTTCTAGTAAGTTCAGGTTATACTCATCGCATTTTATTTAAAAATAAATAATTATATAGTACGATAATAAAAAAAAATATCTTAAACGTAATACAAAAATATTTTTTTAAATGCAAACAAAATACCATTTTGCGTTATTGTTTTAAGTAAATTGGAATTTTTTTTATAGCTTGGTCGGTTATTTTTTTTTCTTTTTGTATATTGCTCGCGCGGTTTGCGCATTTGCCACTGGTCGGTTATTTAAAATTAGGTTTTTTTTGTTTAGACAGCAGTTGAACATGGCCAAAGTATTACTATATTTATTTCAAGAGAAAGTGAGCCAAAATTAAAAGTAATTGTAAGTACAACTTATTCTGATACATTTAATTTTATTACATTAATAGATATAATATTGTAAGTTATACCATTTTTCCAGGTGCCACAGAGAGCAACAGTTAGAGAACTAAAACAATCCATAGCAAGACATTTTGAGTTGGAGCAGCAAAGAAATGGTAGGGAATTAAAACTATCTTGGAGGTACATTTGGAAGACATATAATTTGGATTTTGATGGAATTATTCTCGATAACAATGATAGTTCGATTGATGAGTATGGAGTTAGTAATAGAGTGACATTAAGTTTAAAAAAAAAACAAAAAATAAAAAAATAATATTTAAAGCATTTTTATATTTTCCCTCTTAATTAAAATGAACAAAATAAAGTATTCTTTCAGTATGCTAAGCAATTTTGTAATAGCAATAGCAGTATAGTATATGTGGTTATATGATTCTTGATTGATTTAGAGTTGTTCAAAATCTGGCTGCGGTGGAGGCTCCTGTGGAAGGGGTTCAAAGTCTCCGAGGCTGTAGTGCTGCTCTTCATGACGAGGTGTGGCGAGAGGTCTATCATATGCTTCTTTCAGCAGCTCCTGATCATGCTGAAAACATAAATAGTATTAGCATTCTTAATCATTAAAAAAATAAATCAATGAAAAAGTAGGTGGATAAAGTTATACCTGGTCCTGCTGTAACAAGGAGGGAGGTGCGAGATCATCCAGTGACAGTTGCGTGTTGATCACAGATGGTGGAGCATACTCAGTTATTGATGAGATGCTACTGTCTGCAGTCGATACCTGCACATTAAAAGTTCAAAATATTATCTGTGAAAAAAATAATTTGACATGTAATTTTTGTATATTAAGATAAAAATGTGACTGGTTTGTTTTGACATTAGTGTAGTGAAAGTCAAAGAGGCTCACGGGTTCGGCGGCGGAGTCAGCGGTGCGTGGCTCGCTTTCCTCAGGTCGTGGCTCAGTTGCCTCTGGGTTCGGCTCGCTTGCCTCAGGGCGCGGCTCGCTGGCCTCGAGATGCGGCTCGCTAGCCTCAGCACGCGGCTCGGCGGAGTCGGGCGCGGTCCGGGGCTCGGCGCGCTCCACGGGCGCCGCTACATTGGCGCGCGCGTCCTCCTCCGACGCGTAGGCGCTCGTGTGCTGCGTGGCCAGCAGGTGGCTCAGCATGTCCGTGTCTGACGAATGCAATCGGTTACATTGAATTGAACTTTTAATGCAGTTAAATTTATTTTAAGAACGTAATAGAATGGGGCTCGAGGCGAGCCGGACTGACCGACGGCGGTGGAGTAGCCGCAGACGCAGTGCGCGGCGCGGTGGCGGGTGCGCGGCGCCACCTCGAGCGCGTGCGGGCCGGCGCACGTGGCGCCGTGCCGCAGCTGCGCCCGGTAGCACGCCGTCACGTACGGGCAGCGGCTGCACGACGTCACGCCGCTGCCACCAACACATTTATTTAATACAATTCAACGTGAGTTACCACGACTACGAGTGGGAAGGACTCACAGGAAGTGCCGAGCGGCGTCGAGCGGCGCGTCGCACTCGCGGCACAGGCGCGCGTCGGGCAGCACCAGCGTCAGCCGCTCGAACGTCTCGCCCACCGAGTGGCTCGCCGTGTCCTTCACCGGCGGGCGCGCCTTCGTCTGACCGACACGACGACACGTACGATTAATACAATGTCTCTACTATATACTATAATGAACGGCTCATTATAAAACTATATTGACACTTAATGAAATCTAATGTTTTAAATACAAGAAATTCCAATTTAAACATATTTTAAAACGCCACTCATAAGAAGGTACCTTCGGCTGGGTGATGAGATGTTCTTCGGAACAAAGAGGTAAGACGTCATCGACGGTATTATGATCGCGGATCTGATGCTCTTTTAGTTGGCCTGTAACAAGAAAACGATTAAATAATGGCACACTATATAAATGTAATTAAGTATTCTTATAAGACCAAATTCACTATATTCGCATATGCGATAAGGCGAGGCTCACCGAGGTGCACGAACTTGAGCACGCAGCGGTTGCAGCGCACGTCCAGCTTGTCGCGGTGCAGCTTGAGATGCTCCACGAACAGCAGCACGTTGGCCGACACCTCGCACCCGTCCGCGTACACCGGCATCATCTGCACAGGGCGAGCGCTCCGAGTTAATGTGTGTGCGTGCGTGCGCGTGCGTGTGTGTGTGTGCGTGCGTGTGTGTGTGCGCGTGCGTGTGTGTGAAGGTGTGCGCACCGTGAGGCAGTGCGGGCAGCAGAGCGCGGGCGCGCGCGCGTGGCGCGCCGCCACGTGGCGCAGGGCAGCGCGGTGCGCGGAGGCGCGGTAGGGGCAGGCGCCGCACGCGTAGGGCAGCTCGCGCGCCAGGTGCGCCTTCTGCATGTGCGCCGCCAGCGTCAGCACCGCCGCGAATCGCACCTGCCCGACACACCGACCCGCACAGTTAAACGTCTATTATTCTCTTAAACATATTTTAAATTACATAAAAAATTTTAATAAAGGCCAGAAATCCTAAGTGTTACCTCGCAGATGAGGCAGGCGTAGGTGAAGAGGTCCGGCGACTTGGTGTCGAGCGGGTGGTTAGCGGCCAGGTGCGCGGGCAGGTCGGCGAAGCGCTGCAGGCAGCACGCGCACAGCTCGCCCTCCGCCGCACCCGCCTCGCCCCCCGCGCCCCCCTCGCCCGCCACGTGCGCGCCCAGGTGCGCGCCCAGCTTGCCGCCCTCGTAGAACGTCTCCGAACACAGTGGGCACTAAATAACAACATACACACTTAACACACTACTACGAGAATGAACACAGAAACGTAATATGTTTCTACATATGATATAGTGCTCTTCAAATGGCCCTAAACACACAGATACATTGCAGTCCGCGTGGCGCACCTGCACGTGCACGGGCACGTCGTCGGCGGGCCCCTCGGCCGTCTGCCCGAAGTACACGCGCTCCAGCGACACGGTGTGGTCGGCCTTCAGCTCCTTCTTGATGGCCTTGAGCGGGATGTCGAGCTCGTCGTCGTCGTCCACGTACGTCTTGGCGACCTTGCGCCGGCCCCTCCCCCCGCCTTCCGCGTCCTTCTCTTTGTCCTTCTTTTTGCTATTCTCTTTCTTTATCTTCGCGCGGAGAGCTAGAGGCATCTGGTGGACATTTATAAAGATAAGTAAATACAAGTTATTATTCTGTTTTTAAAAAATGATCTAGGTCAGTATGGAGTAATGAGCGGGACCTCCTCCTCGTCGTCGTCGTCGACGTAGGCGGCGGGCTTGTCGCGCTTGCGGCGTCGCGGCGGCGGCGGCGGCGACGGCTCGCGCTTCTTGCGGCTGCGCTTGCCGCGCCCCGTCTCCTCCGGGGGCGCCTCCTCCGCGTGCTTATCCTTTTTCTACAATCAAAATTATATGTTAAAACAATGATGATTATAATGCGGGCGAAGCAAATGTACAAACGGTGCACATTGCGGTGGAGGGAGGGGCGGTGGAGGGAGGGGCGTACCTTGGAGGAGTACTTCCAGTTCTTGAAGGGGTGCGCGGCGATCTTGTTGAGGCGCACGGTGATGGGCTCGCGCGCGTCCAGCCGGGTCTGCTCCGCGATGTGCACCACGATGTTGTCGAACGCCTGCCCCGGGGTCACGCCGAATCTGACCGCGAAATACGTGATACTTAATAGTTTAATTTTTTAATAGATATTAAAAACAGCCTCGTTCAACGTTCTAAAGTGATGGAACAGTAAGAAAATGTATCGCGAATGATGGGCTGGCGGGCTCACCGTTCGCGCCACACGAGCTCGTCGAGGAACTGCTGGATGATCTGGCGCGAGAGCAGCGACAGCGTGTTCTGGAACATGCGCGGCACGATGCGGCGCAGGTACTCCATGATGTTGGCGTTGCTGTGCTTGGCCGGCGCCTCGGCGTGCGACGACGCCTGCTGCACGTGCTTGAAGCCCATGCCCACCAGCGTCGACTTGTCCACCGTCAGGTCCGTCAGGATGATGGACGCCGGGTGCACCCACGACGTCAGCGGCTCCAGGATCTTCTGGAACCGCTTCTTGTAGTTCTTCTCGTACTCGGCCAGCGGCTCGACGGCGCGCAGGCGGATCTGCGGCAGGGGCGGGGCGGTTAGCGCGGGGTGCGGGGGTGTGAGGGGTGCGGGGGCGCGGGTGCGAGGGGGGCGGGCGCGCGCTCACCAGCTTGTCCTGCGGGTCGAGCACGCCGAGCACCTCGACCTTGACCTGGCGCTGCGTGCCGTCGTGGCTGGTGGTGCCGAGCGAGATGACGCCCACCTCGACGCGGCGGCCGGGCCCGCCCAGCGCCGGCACGTGCTGCTGCGCCGCGGCCGTGCACACGGCGCGCAGCCACGTGAACAGCCCCTTCACGTACAAGTTGTCCACCTGCGCACCGCGTCGGCGTTTGGATATATAAGACACAATAAGCAGTAGAGCCGGTTGAAATATTAAATAAGGACAAAAAGAGGAACATTTCAGATGTCAATCGTAAAAATAGTCCCTATATTTCACTACTGAGATATTATCTTTCTAAACTTCTAACACTCGCTATTCGCATAAAGGCCGCGAGCGGTTTTAGTAAGTGACCTTTTGACTATACCTTGACCCACTGCACGACGTTCTGCACGTTGGTCTGGCAGGCCCAGTGGTAGATGAGCTTGAGCAGCACGCTGGGCGGGAAGGTGGCGCCCTCGAAGATGGACTGCGAGAACACGGACACGAAGCGCGTGGGGCAGCACTCCGAGATCCACACGTACCCGCCCGAGTACGGGAACTTCGACACGTCCGAGTACATGCCTATAGTGTATACGATATTATTTTTTTCTCATATAAATAAAGTCCTACAAATAATATGATGTCATGTTCATATGATATTATGGAATTATGAAAGAAAACCCTGTTCACTGTCCTCTAAGGTTGCAAGGAACAGTGTTCAGGGTTGGATTAAAAGTCACTTTCAGAGATACACACGTTCAGAGATAGTCTAATTTATTTCTGCAACTTAATACTAATAGGATGAGATGAAATTCAGATTAACACATTTAACAACTTAATATATATGATGGGATGAGATTAAAATGTGGCGGAGTGAGAGTGGACCGACCGACGGAACTGATGGAACGCAACTCACTCTAATTATGATAATTAATAAAATGTATGAATTGTTGCGAAACTGCGCGTTGTACGGTTATTGACCCGTACAAACCCTATGAAATACTACAATTAAAATTTAATAATATACTCATAGCACCATATAATAGGCATAAATAAGTGTAATACAGTGTCTACATGTTTTAATCTGTAACTTCAAACTTTCTTCTTCTTCTTTACTTCTACATTCTTCCTGATTTGAGATCCCAGATTTACCAGAGGTCACGTATTTTCTGACGAACGAAATGTGGACGATTAAGTAGTGTTAGTATGTACTAATAACATATGGCTACCTGCTGGCTTGCTGAGACAGCCAATTTTCAGGTATCAGGTAATCAAGGTACATTACAGTACAAAACATTACTTACCTCACGTTAATTCTAAACAGCTAAATTATATGTAAAAATCAGCTATTACTTAGTTTTCATAATAAAAAACTTTATACAGGAAATATTTTATACTGTCAAGGTAAGTCTAGTTACCTAGCTTCAGTTTATTGCCCGCGTGCACGGCGCACCACTGCTCGGCGCGCACCAGGCCCTGCTGGATGAGCCACTCGGTGAACTTCATGGGCGTGTGCACGAGCACTGACTTCACTTTGGTGTCGAGCGCAGCTCGGTCCGTCGCCGGCGCTTCCTTGGAGCGCAGGTAGGGCCGCGCCACCACCACCAGCGAAGGGAATGTTTTGCCTAATACAATAATATACTTAATCATGTTTTGTTATTACCTCTTTTATTTAATAACCTTCATAAATAACAATATACAGGTATCAATAATTGCTTTAAAAATTATATAATAATACTTTTACTGTACGTGAAAATGAATTCAGCTACAAATCCTTAAATTCTTAATTCATACGACATACCTTGAAGTTTATTAAATGAAACTTCTCTAGAGTCAGCCACATTCTTGTTGCCCTCATCTTTAGTAAGATCCACAATGGCAGTTGTCTTGGCCGCAGTGCCCGTGAGCAAACCACCGACGGCTGTGGCTTCAGATGGCCGCACATTTGTTACCACACTATGCACATCTGCAAATGAAATAAAAACCTAATGTAACACACATCTCATATTTACTTTAAATTAAAAGATTACAGAGCTAAAACATACTGGATGGTGCTAGAGTTTTATCTTTAGTCTTAGTAATCTCTTTTTCCTCTTTCTTCTTATCTTTGTCTTTTTTCTTCTTTTTGCTTGACCTTGCCTCAGGGGACTTGGTTCGCTCAGGTGAATAATCATAATCTTCTGCACGGTTTCTCTTAGCTGCTCGCCCTACAAAATATTAATATTAAACAGGACTCTGTTACTTCAGAACAAACAGAGATAACAATATATTCATTTATCTCCTATTAAGTTTTATCTACTTATTTTGAAAAAAAATATACTTTCCGCTGAATATTACACATACACCTTGCTTTGTAAAGAAATTAATTGTTTATTCAATGTCTTAAAAAAACACAGGTCTATTTTAGATGTAAGCAAAAACCATTAAAAATAAAATATTTTGTGATATTATTTAACACTTCAATGGGATCAAAAAAGTTTTGACTATAAGTTGAGCTTATTGTTGTTGTTGAGCGTTGATGAAAATAAGGACGAACACACATTACCTCTTTTGGTTTTAGTTTCCTTTGATATAGACATGGATCGAGATCTTGACCTTATAATTTCAGCACTCTGCCTCTCCAAATCTTTTAACAGAGGTTGCCTAGAAGATCACATTTATTATATTTTATTTTACTATGTAAGTATATTTTAAGTTCATAGGTCAAAGAGAATACTAATTGTTCAGATGAGGCAGTGCAGAGTGGGTGCCGGGTGGCTCTAATAACCTTTATTCTACTAGATAAAAATCATAAAACAGCACTCAAAGTGACAAGGGAGTTTTGTACTCACTTTCCAAGTAATTGATAGGCAGTGAACTGGTCACCATTATACACAACTTTGCCCCCAGTATCCTTCACAATATCATCAAGTTTATTTTGAATGCTTTTGTACTCGTCATCAGCATTCTTGTAAGCTTGTAGTTGGGCTTCAGACAGTTCCTCCTCCCAACATTCCAGCTCGAGGGTTGGCACATCCGGACCAAAGTAAGTACGCTTGTAGAGATCAGCTTCAATGATCTCCGCTTGAGGAGGCATAGGTAGTGGTTCCTACAATTTTTTTTTGTATATATATCAATAGCAACAAGCAATAAAAAATGAATTGAATATCAACAAAAACTTATAATGAAGCTTTTGAGTTAAAAGCTTCAGATTATTGTTTTAAATGATACGCATCTAATAAACCTTTACTTCCGATTATAATAATAAAACTGTTATACAAACCTCGGCATCAGTTTTTAACTTTTTAAGCTTCATTTTTTTATCTTTATATACTTGGGTCACTTGAGCATTAAGATTTAAAGCATTAGCTTAAATATGTATAACTACATTAAAATAATTTCAAACAAACCATATCATATTATAATACAGTTTTTCATAAATCCAAGTCACAAAACAGTAAACACGTATTTTCAGTAGTTTTTATTCCAATATTCATTGACAGGAATCAAGAACGCCTAAAACCAAATGTCACAGTCAGTAGTCACAACTCACAACTTCACAAGCCATTTTCTTTTCTTTTTTTTACCTGGTAGCATAGACCTTTATTTTATATCTTATTTGAGCCATTTTAATAATTCATAATTACTTTTATCGCCTTAAATAAAACGCCCCAGAGCGAGATAACGATGCATAAATTTTTTTAGTGCATGCAAGCGGCTCCATTGAATTAGGAGACGTTGTCATCAGGTATAATACAATAATTACCTATTGAAGATAAACATTCATTTATTGTTCGCTAGTGGCAACATTGCGTGACCAAATGGCAAATAAGAACAGACAACTGCTGTCAATTTATACAAACAAAAAATGTCAGTGATATTTTATTATTGTTGAAAGCTAAACTACGATGAAAAATACTTTCGTGAAATAATAGCAAAAAAGAATTTAAAGATGGAGGCCGTACCAAAATTATCGTTTCTTAGTTTTGAATTAAAGATCAGTCCGGAAAATACACATTTTGGTCCGAAACTTAAGCAGGTAGCTTGATCTAATTATTGCAGTGATTGTCGTCATTTTAATATCTTTGTTATAACGAGAGTTTATTCACGCAGTATATAGCGGAGGCATATAGGGAGGATCCAGAAAGTTACAACAATGAGATTCATCAGCTCGAAGGGTTGCGCTCTGCAGCAGTGCGCCCTACTATCGATGGGGCAGGTCTTCAAGCCCTAAACAAATATTTCTGCCAACTACGAGCCATGCAAAGTCGGTTTCCGATGGCTAAAGGTCAGCCAGCGGCTTGTTCTTTTGCCTGGTAAGTACATTAACTAATAGAATTAGCATATTGATTTTTCTATCTTTACTTTTAGGCTGCTTTGTTTAATTTGTACTGCCTTAAAATTTGTAAGTAGCGCTAAATGTTTATGTCATATTGCAGGAAAGATTTGTATGCCCATATGAATGGTTCATTATCAGATGTAAGATTTGAGTTGGCTTGCATTCTTTACAACATTGGAGCGCTTCACACACAACTAGCATCTCAAGAGTCTCGCTCGTCTGCAGACAGTCTCAAAGCAGCATGCCAACACTTCCAGAATGCAGCTTGGGCATTTCAATACCTTAGAGACCAGTATCCACAGCCTTCCGGAGTAGATGTGTCCTCAGAAATACTTAAATTACTACAAGAAATTTGTTTTGCCCAAGCTCAAGAGTGTATTTTAGACAAAAGTAGGCAGGACACCAGGAAATCTAGTGTTATTGGTGAGACATATTTCTTTCTATCTATAGTATATTCAGTACTGTGTAATTATAACTTTTTTGGTTACAATTTTTAGGTGCTGTTGCAACACAGGTTCTTCACTTTTACAAAAATTCACTAGCAATCTTGGGTCCATCTACAGGATCAGATAATATCCATGAGATTATTGGCACTAAGCTTTACAATAACTGGTATAGGTATTTATCCTTCAAGGCTTACTACATTGGCTGTATAGTTGCTTTATATCAAGGTTGGTATTTAGTCTTTACTTCTACGATAAAATAAATTACATTAACAAGGATCTATACAAATTTTAAAATTGTAAAATTGTAGGTATTAATGCTGAAGAGCAGCAGAAAATGGGTGAAAGAGTAGCCTTTTATCAGCAAGCAGTTGATAAATTGAATGAGGCTCGTAAACTGGCAAAGTACATAGAACCAGTGCAAGTGACACAAGAAGCATTAACATTTACCAATGACATAGTGGAGGGGAAACGCAAAGCAGCTAAAAATGAAAATGAGTTTATCTATCATGAAGAAGTACCAGAGAAGGATATGTTGACAGAACTTAAACCTGTTTGCCTTGTCAAAGCAATACCAATTAACTTTAATGATCCTGAGGTAAACAGCATACCTTTATTAAATCAACATTTTCATAAGTTTCCAAAATATGTCCTGAATCGTGTTTACAATATTTGTTGGAGATTTAACATATATACAACTTCTCGACAAAGATTACATCTTCTCATTCCTCGTCAGGTGTTTGGACAAGATATATTTTCCCGGCTGGTGCCGATGGGTGCTCACGAAACATCCTCATTGTACTCGGAGGAGAAGGCCAAGTTACTGCGACATGTGGTCAGCCAGGTGGAGGCCAAGAATGTAGAACTGACTGAGTTCATGTCCTCACTTCAACTGGACCAACTTGATGTGCTTGATTCAGAACAGAAGTATGTTAAATTTAATCAATTTATATAGGTATATTACAAGTTTACATTTAAAGGACATCTAGTGGAAGATTTATTCTGATAATTTTTTTTTAATTGAAATTTTCGTATTTTATATGTCGCTATTTTAGAAGGAAGCTAAACAAAACAAGTAGGTGTCAAGTATTTACAGTGAATCATACGTGTTGATACGAGTCACACTATCAGTTATTCAACTTCATTCTGTTTACTGAATGGCTATCACTTTATCATTAGAGACTTAAAGAAATGTAATCACTGTGTCATAAAAACTATGATCACGGTTTTTTTCTGTATTATATAGCAGGCTAAATATGTGTTTTTATCTACATGCGATTAATGTTTAAAATATTTTTAACATGAATGTGTTATAATAATAATAATATCTCACTTGTATTGACAAACATAATAAAACTTTATTGAACTAAGTATATTTTTGCCATCTAGAATCCCACAAGAGATAGTAGATCGATGTGCAGCTATGAACGCCAAGACAGAGATGATCACTACTCTGGTGGATTCCATGAACAGCCTCGCTGAAGTCATCAGTGACGTGGAACACTCCCTCGCTGAAATTAAAGCTGATATACAGGTTAATTTCTTTGCATTTGTATTAAAATTGGAGAATAATTTTAAAATATTATTGACTTATTTAGCAAGCAACCAATTGAAATTTCATTTCAAGCCATTTATTTAGGAAAGAAACATTACATAATTAATTAATTTAAAACATTTTTACATCAAATCTACGGTAGCGCGGTCATTCTTCTCCCGTGTGCCTCTTGGCAAAGGCCTCCCCCAAGTGCCTCCATTCTCCCTCTTGGCGTGCCGCTCTGGGCCATGTTTTGCCAGCTATTTGTATAAAATCGTCTTCCCATCTTCTCAGTGGTCTTCCTTTCTTTCTTATAAGTCCTCTAGGGTACCACAATGAAATGGCTTTGGTCCATTTATCTGGCCCTCTCATCACTTGTCCAGCCCATTTCAGTTTTAGTTTTTTAATTTTATATGCGATTCCACCAAATTGAAATAGCCTCTTAAAATAGTAAAAATCTCTCGTACGTCGGTCGCAGGAGGAGATCCAGCTAGAGAAGGAGCACGGGGCGGCGGTGGGGCCCCGGGGGCCCTCGCTCGTGCAGACGGAGCTGGCGCGCGAGCTGCAGAAGTACAGCGACGCGCACCATCGCACCTCCGACAGCAACCAGGTCGCTTTCGCTCACCTTTATTTTTTCGATAAATCGATAGATCAATTAAACTCTCTACATGCAATACAATATTCGTCGACGACTAAATTCGATCGAACCGTGCAGGTGTTGCACAAGGCCATGACGCTGCACATCGCCAACCTGCGCCTCCTCGCGCTGCCGCTCGAAGCGCTGCAGGAGAAGATACCCAGCCTC
>JADANM010006787.1:531211-564796 GCA_026213755.1 Eurema hecabe | reverse complement strand
ACTACATGAAAAAGTGAGTGTTTTGTGGTATTGTGCGCAGTTTTTTTATTATGTGATATTTATTCGAGTAATAGAGGTTACCAGTTTGTAGACAAAGCTATCAATAACTATAAGCTTTTATCAATTTGTAAATGATATCCAATTTCACTTTTTATAGTAATGTAACTATTAATGGAGCCTATGTTTATTACGAAATGTAAATATAAATATAATCAGCATTCTTATCCAGTGTCAATGTCAAGTTTATCTATAGGAATTATCACAGTGACAACACTGATTTAATGTAGTAGGATTGTTCTAGTTTTCTTAATTTTATTGCTAACTAGGTATTTCACTTACACAACTAAAGATAGTTAATTTTACTATGTTTAAAAAAAATTTCACATGAGTCATAGCCCACCCTTTTTTACCCGATTACGGCAAAGCCAAAGGAGGGTTATGATTTTGACAGGCTATGTATGTATGTATGTATGTATGTATGTATGTTCATCTGTTCCCTCGTAACTTCTAAACCACTAATCAGAATTCGACAAATGACATATCATTAGAAGCGTCTTAATTGTCCGCTGGTTATAGGCTATATAGATTTTCACCAAATTCAATGTGGCGCCCTCTAGCGGACAAAATATACAGAGTAAAAAAATAAAGTTAAGCTAGATATGCCGTGTTTGGTATCATTTTAAAGCGCTTCACTTGTACATTTCGAATATATATATATTACTAGCATTTGCTTGTGACTTTACTTGCATTTATGGGCTAATTGCATATAATTCACATCTTTTCGTTCTTAATTTCTTTGGTACTTAGTAATCAGAATAAGACCACTGCAGTGCCATTATTCAGCGTCGTTTTTTGTCGTAGTTGGGTTTTAGTTTTTTTACTTTATCTTGTGTAATAGTGACATTATGTTTTATGCCTATTACCTGTTAGTTGGCATTAAATTAAATTAGATTCATAGTGCTTCCTTAAAGATGATATTATGTCACTTAATCCAAGTTAGTGTTTTCTCAATCTTACTACACAATCTTTCATAATACTTGTATGCTTTACTTATCAGGATTTAAAGACTTAAAAGATAACATAAAACTTATCACACTTAATATTAATTTTTTAGGATTTTATAGTTTTTTTTAATATATAAAATTGTAGCATCTACTAATACTAGGTGGTAATATTCATATTATCCTCTAGAGCATGAGATGCAAAAATAATGAGCTTTAAATGAAATAACACTCATTTGTGTAATGTTTGTTAATGAAATGGAGCTTACACTCTTAATTTATACATTACAAGTTACTAGTGCTACCATACCAAATGGTATGGTGTATAAAAGTATTAAATAATTGTAAAATTAAATATTGTTAAGTAGCAATGTAGCGGCTGTGTTTTAAACTTTTTAAACATATATATTTTAATTTATTACAGATTAGTTGCAAAATTAGAAGAAAAATCCCCTGACCAGGTTGATGTATTCAAAACGAACATGAACAAAGTCATGAAGGATATCCTTGGCAGGTTTAAGGAACTGCAGTTCTTCACAGGAGAATCAATGGACTGTGATGGTATGGTTGCCATGTGTGAATACAGAGATATTGATGGTGTCTCAACTCCCATCATGATGTTCTTCAAACATGGTCTTGAGGAGGAGAAGTTCTAATTGTACAGCTTAAGTGATACTCAGCATATTCCAACTAACTCCAACGCCTATCTTTTTATTTATTTACAATCATGTCCGCACGGCAAAATTGGGCTTCGGCTACTACCCATCACAAGGCTGAACTTTTGTAAAGAATAAATGTTGCATATTATTGTAATAAATGTAATTCAATGAACAAAACAGGTTTTTTTACTTTAATGTATCTAGAATACTACAGTAACGCAATGCAATGGTATCTCAATTAAAAACAAAAATGTATATAGAGAGTGGCTGGTTTCGCAACTTGACAATGAATGTGTGCCTATTTTGCTTGTGGATCATAAAACTTACATAAGTAACATGCTTTTGGGTTTACAAAATAAAAAAGAAAGTCGACAATTGCGTTTTTAATAACAGTCTCCCATTTAATTATCCCAGATATCCCATAGAGTAATATGTGAGCAAAATCTCATTCAGCATCTTTTGAAATGTTTCGGTAATGAAACTGTTGTAATTCTTTACAAGTGCTGTAGATGGCGTTGTAACAAAATACTAGAACTTTAGTGGTTTTAATTATTTAAAGAAGCTCCAGAAATAAAAAAAGGATAAAATTCTGCATTCTCAGAAATAAAATGGACCCAGTTATCGGTCAAACTCACAATATTGCCTTAAGGCCTTCCTAATCTCTTTCAAACCTACCATCTTCATAATATTTTAAATGTGAAAGTAACTCTGTTTTTTAAATCAACCCCCAAAATGTTGCGCGAGGGATTTTGGATTGTTCAAATCAGTAGAATTTTACTCATTACTTGACCCGTGCCCACTTCGTTAGGCATAATATCTATGACCTCTAGCCTATGACACTCAGCAATGATGTGGCTTTTAATAGAAAGTCTTTCAAAAGAAAATAAAAAAGAATTTTTTAAATCGGTTCAGTAGATCCCGAGATTATCCCTTACAATTTAACAAACTCACAAACTTTACTGCTTTATAATATTACTGTAGACTAGTATAGATTAGACGAGCTACATATACATAACTAGCTCGACTTTGTTTTATGTAGATTCGTTCGTTTTTGTTTATACGAGTATGGTAAATGGTAATGCTTCTTAAATTAAATCATTTAATATAAATTGGTGTAACTTAGGATATGAAGTGAAGTGCCTTCTTCACTAGGCTAGACATTAAATCTGTTCTTTTCGGTTATTTTATATAATATTTTCATGACCATGACTGCTCATTTCTGTGAGATCTGACGATACGTAAACCATATGGGCATGTTATTTTGTTCATAATCTTCACTGACTTTTTACTTTAGTATTTTAGATAAAGTTATAGGAAAGGTATACTAAATAATAAAACGATATATCGAGGTATGTTTTTATTTATCGAGTCTGTATGTAGATAATAACTACAATAAAGTACAGAAATGGCCAATGATCTATTACAATGTCGTGAACCGCTAATCTCAAATTCATATGTATTTAATGATTGTTGTATACTTTACGCATTATTTAGGCATAGACACATGCCATATATTGTTTTAGTCTTTTAATTTCTCCCTATTTACACAAAATAAGTTCAGGGACAACAAACACATTAGGGATAAGACAGCGTTACTTCCTTGCAGGTAATTAGTTAATTGTAATATGGAATGGGACAAAACAACAGAGATTTTATGTGTTGTTCTGATTTAGAAAAGGTTTATGGAAATAACAATTTTATTTTAATGTTTTAATGAGAAGTAACACACGACTAATAAGTTTTATTTAATTATGAGGATCATAAGATTACAATCGCATTTTATAATATCCGTTTGAAGTACAAGGAAACGTACAATTTATTAATAAAAAAATATTTTATTAGGAAATAGGATTGAGCGTAAAAATGTGTAATAATTTGAAAATGAGTGCTTATCTACAGAAAGTAGTGTACATACATACAAGTAACAGTAGTGACGCGAGCTGCCGCCCGGACACCGGACGCCCGCGCCGGACGCCCGACGCCGGACAAGCGGACATCACAATTCGACAAACAATTATATGATAATTTAGAAGAACGAGATGTATTAAATTTTATAAATATCTCAATGTCGTATAAATATATTTACATTCGTTTATACCTAATAATTTCTTATATTGGTGTCTTAAACGCACGCTTAATCATCTAAAAATGAAATTAGACGTCAAAGTGTTCGTATTATGGAATGATTTTTGTACAAAATCAAATTCGCCGGAGCGCGTCGGCGCGTCGGTGCCGTGTCCGAGCGTCGCCGCGTCGGCGCCCCTCGCGCCCCGCGCGCCCCGCCGCCTCTTGCGGTCAACTTATTCGACTAGCTGTACATCGTACGATATTGGCAGCTTCGTATCATCAGTATGCGATTATTGCTTTGAAACTAGATTACTATTCACCTATGTTGAGTTTAAATACTATATACACAAGATATACGTCGGATATACCTTACACTTTACTATAGATGATACGAAACCACCGCACCCCTTAAAGTCTCATTTTCGACGCACCGCGTCCCATTGAAAAATAGATCCGTCGTTACTTAATATATAATTTACAAATAAGGTACTCTCATGACCGAAACCGGCGTAGGATAGTCCTCACTGGTCGCACCGCGCACGTACACCGACACTATCTAGAGCACTACGTCCATCACAAGAATTCATCCCTAGGAAGAAATAACGGAATGAAGAATTATTGCTACGTTTTCAAGATCACAAGAAGAAGCGTGTGAGGCCGGCCTCAACAATTGAAGGTGTTGGAGTGCGCGCAGGCGCGCGGGTAGTCCTCGCGGAAGCTCTCCGGGATGATGGAGTACTCGGGTTCGCTGTAGTCGGCCGCCACCGCGTCGCGCTCGTAGCGCTCCCGCTCCCGCTCCCGCTCCCGCGCGAACCCCAGCACCGTCTCCGAGTTGCGTAGGTACCCGTTCTCTTGCTTGCGCGAGTATCTCGTGTCGAGATTCCTCTGGAAGTTCTCTGGGTGGCACGCGACGCCGTTGCGTTTTTTCTTCTCTGGCAAGGAGCGCAAGGAGCCGTTGTTGAGATGCGGCAGGGGCGCCCCGTTGTTGAGCGTGAGAGGCGGCGGGCGCGCGTCGCCCCCGATGTACGTGAAGCCGTTGGCGGGCATGGTGCCGCCGCCCCCCGAGCGCGGCGGCCGGCGCGCGGAGCCCTGGCCGCCCGACATGAAGAACACGCTCGGCGAGGCGTAAAGCTCTAGCTACAGCTCCGTCACGGGAATCGGCCTGAGGCCGGGGGTGTGCGGGGGCGCGGGGTACTGCGACGGGTGGATGCCGCGCACGATGCAGTCCTCTTCCGTAGATATGGGCTTGTGGTAGTCGAGGTTTTTGCGACCTTTGTTCCACTTGTAGTCCTTCAATTTCTCCTGCATGCTCTTGCGATATCTGTACAGAATGAGTACTAAGGTGGCTATGGTAGCGACGCACGCCACGACAATGATGCAAATGATCGTTTGCTGTCTCGAGTCGTGCAAGACGCAGCCCAAGTCATCAGCGTTCAAAGTTCTTAAATACTTATCTTTTAAGTGTTCCGGGCTGGCACACTGGATTTGCGTAAAATTGCTTTTTTCATTTAAAAGCTCTCGAAGCCACAACAGTTGGCAATCGCAGAAAATAGGGTTGTCAGTTATATCTAGTTGCTTTAGCTCTTTGCCAACGAACGTCGTTTCGCTCAAAGTTATAATAGCGTTATCTCGCAACGATACGTGTCTCAGTTTCGGAAGGCCCAGTAGACTTCCCTCCTCTAAGATCGCCAACTTCTTATTGTTCGATAGCACTATCGTCTCTAAGTTTAAATTATCTTCGAAAGAGCCTTTAGCGAGACGCTCGAGTTGAGTCGCCCCCGTAATGTCAACAAATTTAAGATTCTTTAATCCTTTAAAGGAATGACTTTCCAAGCTGATAAAGTCGTTTTGTCCCACATATAACTCCTCTAACCTCGTGAGGCCAGACAGCTGCTCAGTAGGCACAACACTCAATCGATTTCCAAAAAGATTCAGACTTCTCAATCCTGAAAGACCTCTGAAGGCATTTTCACTTATATTCGAGAGACCGGCTCCGTTCAAATCTAAGACGGCTAATCTGTTCAGACCAGCGAAGGCATCATCGGGTAAAAAGGAGAAAGCATTGAGTCCAACGTGAAGCTCCGCCAGACTTCCCAATAAGCTAAAGGAAGCCGTCGGAACTGAGCTCAACTGATTGTCATCTAAATAGAGTATTCTCAGCGCGGAGAGGCCGGCAAATGCCCTCGGTTCTATTCTGGATATTCTGTTTTGCCCCAAGTTAAGTTCCTCTAATCTTAGGAGAGTAGAAAACACTCCATTCGTGAGCTCTTCCAGGAAATTGTGTTTCAAGTTGAGGACTGTTAGAGAATTGAGGCCGTGAAATGTAGCGTTCGTGACGGACGATATTTTGTTGTGATTGAGATGTAGTTCTTGGAGTTTCCGTTGAAACGCGAAGCTCTTGTTGGGTATATTAACGAGATGGTTCTGGGAGAGGTCGAGATGTTGCAGCTCAGTATAGAACTGCATGGAGGCGTCGATGGTCTTGATCTTGTTATTGCGGATGATGAGGCGCTGGATGGAGGGGTTGAGCGCGATGGGCAGCACGTCGAGCCGGCTCTCCTCGCACACCACGACCAGCGTGTCGTCGTTGCAGCTGCAGCCGCCGGGGCAGTTGGCCAGCGCCGACGCGCCGCTGCGCCACGCCAGCAGCTGGATCGACAACAGCAGCACCTGAAATGTTAGACGGAATTATTAGTTTTGAGCTTTGTAGAACGAATATAACTCAGATTTTGACTAAAATGCAATCAATAATCCTACAAACAAATTAATAATCCGACTGGGTGGGTACCCCCACAGTGCCAGACATTCTACCGCCTGAACAGTGACGTGAAAATGTCACTGTGCTCCGGTCTGAAGGGCACTGTAGCCAGCGAAATTACTGGGCTAATGAGTCTTAACATCTGACGACTCAAAGTGGGGAGCGTCGGTGTAGTGCACCCCAGCCCGGAGCAAAGTTCCGGGTAGCACTACATTGGCTATGGGCTGGCGTTACTCTTACCATCAGGAGTGCGTCCAGCTCGTCTCCTCTCTTCATGTTATAAAAAAAAAAAAAAAAAACAAAACGGTGTCAATGAGTGGAGTAAATTTGCAATGGGAAAATATACAGTTTTCATAAGTCATAAATTCAAAGTAGAATACATATATTCGGGAATAAATTTTCTGCGATTCCTTGAATTCCCGTTATCTTAAAGCAAATGTGGCCGCATTTCCATTTTCTCAAACATACAAATGTTATGATATAACGCGGCAATATTTTATGGAAATTGATAGCCTTCCATTATAAAATAACGAAATCAATGTAGAGAGCGGGATTGAGCGGAGCGCGCGCAAAAAGTAAAACAGAAATTATTGGAATGGGAATTTCGCGAAGTTTTAATTTATTAAAATGCGCTCGGCGAAGAGCCCGGGGCAGCTCCTCCGCTCAAAGGCAGGCACTTTTATTACTTTCCCCCTTTACAACAATTAGCAGATCTCAGCGTCGCACGGATTTCAGCTTCAAATTCGTCGAGTTAATTATGTTAGACGGCGATTACCGGCCATTACCGGCGATACCGATGCAACATCCACAGTCTTCGTCCTACAAAGAGGATAGTTTCTCGCAAATAAGTTTATTATTCCCAGTGAAGATTCAATTGTAGCGAAGATGGCATCGGAAAGTTTCGAGTCGCCTTTTGTGAGGCGGGAGGTGTTGTTGATCCCGCCGCGGCCGTCGCTCGCACTTCTGCGATTGTGTTGTATCGTGCCGCTTCGCAACTCTATTGCTTTATGGAGCTTATTCGCGATTTATTTATGTTTTCAACAGTTTCACAGTACGCGGATAATCGCATTTGAATTTTTAAAATGTCGTTGCTGTTTTGAACGTTAAGGGATTAAATAGATTTATACTCGAAGTGCATTTGTATAACGGTTTACAGATATCGTGTCGGAAACATCCTTGATAACGTCTATGGAACACGATTTTGAAATGTGAGCAATACTGTTACATTTGTGTCGTCACATAGGTACGCACAGAATAGCGTTGTTCGCAGCCTGGAATTATGGACTGGGCCGGAATCGTTTTGGAATATCGCTCGTATTCCGAAACGGCCCGCAGCGAGCACAGAGCGAGCACAGAGCGCGCACGGCACTGCTCGGCGCCACACGGAGCGCGGTGTGCCCGTGTGCACACTGCACAATCGGCACTGCACAGTGCACAGTGTGCACAAGTGCAGGCTGCAGCGCCGTCCGGGCTCGGTGCTCCAAACTAAAATCCAATAAAGTGGCGCATTCTCGCGCTCTCTTGTTTTATAAATGTTCCGTTGTTTTTGG
Organism: Eurema hecabe; assembly: GCA_026213755.1. NCBI lineage: Eukaryota > Metazoa > Arthropoda > Insecta > Lepidoptera > Pieridae > Terias > Terias hecabe. Next base: position 556,761 of record JADANM010006787.1, on the reverse strand, counting down.
GAAATCAGTTTTCTGTTAACAATTCACGGATCCGTATAGATTAGTGAGAGCTTTTGATTCATTCGCCGTGGATTACGCTCCTGCGAATGTTGGATTTTGGAGGGCAATGCACTTTTTGTATATGTTTTATAATCATTCAATAGTAATTGAATAACTTAAATGAATTTAATATTGTGAGTTTCGTAGTTGTTGTGAGTTAAATGCAGAAAGGTTCGCGCCCGTCGCAGCGCAGCCTGCCGCACGAACACTAATTAGTTACGTGGCAACGTAACTAATTAAAAATTACTTGTTGTGTGCTACTTCATACAGTAATTTTTACAAGTTGGGAACCCGCGGTGCTTCAGCTGTTTGAAAAGTCAGAAAATACTTTCACGTGCAAATTTGTTTGCGTTGCTTCCGGTTCGAATGTTAACTTGTGAACGCTGTATTTTTTAATTAAATCAAATTTAAGAGGATTTTATATTTTTAGCTATAATCTTTAAATACTTGACCTTGTTCGTACATGTTATCATTTATAATGTCATTGAAGTTATTCTACAAATATATACCCAAAGAGAGGTTGCAAACATTTAAATTAATTAAAAAATTAAAGATCCTCACGGATGCGGACCGGGGCGATCTCTTTGCAAAGGGTAACATTGCTGTTATTCAAATGAGTGAATGAATTTGTCGGGTTTGTGATTAAAAATGCTTGGGCCGAGCGCGGCCGCGGGCTCACGAGCGCTTCGGGAATTAGGACGAGTGACATCCCGAATAACATTACACGCCCGCGCCGGCGACCCCACGGCGCACGGCTCAGCTTGCTTGCTTTACATTTATTGTAGCTCGTTATTTTTTTGCCTGTAGATACTTCCAGGTACTTTGAATTATCATATAGTACTTTCAAAGTCAAACCTGCAAGTGTTAATTGTAAAGTGTTAATCACAGCAACTCAAACATGAATATGAACCAAGAAGGCAAAACAAATTTATAAAGCAAGAATTATTTTTAAACTAACTAATAACCCCAAACAGGTCGTTAAATCTTTTAAAATATTCAGAGCAGAAATGCTACAAAATTAGCTCACATATGTTAGTTCGCAAAGTGATCCAGGTTGCCAAAAGTGGCTGTTTGACGTGTGCCAAGCTTCAATTTTCAGTTTATCACAATTTGCACACGACTTTTCATTTCTACTTTTTCGTGTCCATTCCGCGTCATAAAGTGGAGCGTTTTGAAAAATATAATTTTGAAGCCAAATGCTCCGCGCCATTTCATACGTTCGTGTGAATAACGTTTGCATTGCGTTATGTCGACGCTTTCATTTCGGGGAATGCTCATAAAATGCGCATGCATCATTGCGGCGTCGCTTCATTACATTAAAACATTTGCGAGGTTCCGAGACCCCCTATCTCCGTTATTGAAAGCCTGAATAACGGATTAACGCTCGACAATAAAACTGAGCCAGTTGTACACTTATAATGCGACGGCCCGTGAGCGATTAGATCGCGCGGCTGCTCACATATTTAGCGCTAACCACGCACGAAGCTCGATAATCTATTTCGAATAGTAGTTTCCACAACGCAGTAACTAAAACCAATTTCCGAGGCTCGAGCATCGATACGAAAAATAAAAGCTGCAGCGTTCGGGTTATTACAGTGCACATTTTGCGAATATTTGCGTTTTCCTGGCCAGCGGCCGCTGACACTCGTTAGCGTGGCGCACGGGGGCGCCGCGCGGCCAGCGCCGCTGGACATCACGGACGAGACTCGCTCCAAGCTTTTGTGGAGCTTCCTTATTGCTTTACGTTTCCATTCTTGACGCATTGATAGACCTATTCTAGGACGCCGCTTCGACTGACCTAAATATGAAAAATCGGGCAGTGGATTTGCTCAAGGATTATTTGTATTGAGATCGGTTCGGAATATTCAAGCATTCATTGCAACTGTGTTCGAGTCTCATGCGAATATAGAATGCATTATAATATGAATCTTGCTCGAATATGTGTAATGAGACTGAAGGCCCCGGGGTCCCGGGGGCCCGGGAGCCCGGCGCACAAGCGGGAGCATTCCGCGCTTCATTTGGCGGCGACAAACGCGCGCCAATGAGTGGGGCATTATGCAGATTTTGTACCTGGACGCACGCAGCCGTGCGACAACACCGAGCCGTTTAATCGGAAACTGTTAATTGTCGGCGAATTGTCGGTGAATGTCGGCGATTTGTCGGCCAAATAGACGGTTCGCTGTATGCGGATTTAATTACGATAACTGCGACGAATTGTTTGCGGAACGCTCGCGAGAAACGTTATCAATATTTTCGACAGATTTATTGGCGTATGCTAATTGCTTGTATTTATGTGAAACGATTCAGTGGTGTAAGTGCCGCCGGACGTTGCGCTAATATACTACTATATAACTTTTGTACTACGTTACAGTCGACTACAAAAGTACATACATTTAAAGGTAATTTTTCTGTCTTTCCTTTTTATCATTGAAAATACGCATGCATTACTGAATTTACAGGCGATGTTAATCGCTCACTGTCACGTGTGGTGTGGTGTGGTGTGGTGTGTCGTAACAGAGTAGAGTGCAGTAGGGAGTCGTATCGACAGAGTGGGTACTTACAAAAAAGGCGTTTGACGTGCTGACGTCGAGGAGCCGCTTGGCGGAGCGCGCCATCTGCGGACAAGAGAACACGTAAATTAGCCGCTGCACCCGATAATTTCAATCCGACAAATTGCGATCGTGTTTGAGTTGCAAATGTCCACTACTACCCCCCGCGCCCCTCCTGCCCGGGCCACCCTACCCCTCCTCGCCCCCCGCCTCACCTCCCTTCCTGCCATCCGACCACCAGCTTGTTTAGAATAAAACTAGTCTAATGTGGGTCACGAGCGTTTGATGTATTTCATTGATGTCCCCTTTGAGGGCAGACGTTTGACGACCAACACCGATGTATGCACAAATTATTGAAGATTCAAGTGTTGTTTATAATTAACAAATCAAAAATGATATAGTTTGCGGAATTAATAATGAATACAATTTGCACTAATTTGCACTGCTTTGACATGTAAGATTATGAAGCTTTCGAATAAATGACGAATGAAATTTGTATCCTGGGCATGAAGCGAGTGTTACCTCTCCTTGCGTTCCCGGCATCGATGCACCAACATTATCATGTTATCTGAGCAAGGCATCGATTCTCGGCCGATCTTTGTGAATATCCTTCAGACGTTAGACGCATAAAGAGTTGTTCGAGAGCGAAAATAAAATACAATTCCATCAAAGTGTAACGTGTTGACAAAAGCTTTCAGGACCTAACTGGACCTTTGTCGGGCGGCCATTGACCCCGCTCCGCAACGCGCGACACAAGTGTACAATACATTGCTATTGACATTATATTTCCTCTATTTCCTTGAAAGACATCGAAGTGTCTTCTTGTAAGATGATTGGAGTTTTAGATTTCTACCTTCATGAGATAAAAGCGGGAAGGAATGTGATGTAAGTAATAGTCACTAATGAGATTTAAAAATTATTTTCTTCAGTTTTTGAAGTAAAAGTATTTATAGACGTAAAGTAATATTTCTTTTTTATTATTTTTATATTATAACAATTTGCTACACGAGCTTCCGAAAATAGCAAGCTAATTTACCTTTAATGGGTTTTTGTCTCTGGAAGATATTGTAACTATTAACAGAAAGAATAGAAATAACATTTTCTCAGAATGACGAATTCATTTATTGTTCTTGTTTGTTTCATCGAGATAAAAGAACTATCGTAGCGTACTCGGCGTGTAGCAGTACAAGTTAATTTGATTAATGTTGGCACTACGAGGAGACGCTGGCAGTTGGCAGTTGGCACGCCTGCGGCCGCGCGCGATTCCAGCGCCGTCATTACCGGCTTTTTGTTTTACATTCGTAAATAGCAGTAACGAAGTGACATCGCAAATTACTTTTAGCGTGTAAATGTTGCGCGCTCACCGCGGCGGGCGCCGGGCGGTAACGAGCGCTCCGGGCCGCCGCAAACAAACCGCCCCACTAAAACTTTTTAGAGTCCGCTGGCTGCTGGAATTCCGTCGCGTCACCGCTCACTGTTGTGAAAGTATTCAAACGCTTAGTGCCGGCTGAACGTCCGAGCCGCGCCGTAATGTAATCGATCCGACGCTCGAGATATTCTTCTAACAATATTACATTGTATTCGCTACAAATAAGCATATTTTTCACTGTCCGTTCGCTCGTACGAGATGTGATTTATGTTCCGAGTATCGCGGAATAAACTCGGCTACAAGAAAATAATATGAAGCGTATTCCGTACAAAGAAACGGTAATAATAGGCTTTCTATTAAATCTACTTCGGGCCGCGGTAATTGTGCTCGCTCATCATTCCTACCTGTGTAATTACATTAAGCGGTGGGAGAGAGGGTAGTAATGAAATCGTTATAAACATAGCCTTGCAAGTGCATAACGTCCTGGGAACGGACATGTGACTCCCTGAGCATGTTACATCCGACATTCATATTCAATGCGCGCCAAATCGTTTCAACGCTTTCTTTGTCTCTAGTTGCTAGTCAATAGCTGCAACTGGTATATACATGACACTTAGACACAAATTATATAGCGTCAATAAATAAAAACCGATTTAACCATGTTGATTCTTAACTTTATTACTCAATAAATATATAATTCGTAAAATGTACCATTGCAAATTGATTAAGCTCTTCACACGGCCTCAAGCTACGTCTGTGATAATACGACGAACACGTTAATATTTAAATGCATTGGTTAGCGTAAATATTTTTTATACACTCTCGACTGATATACCTTTCAAACAAAAAAAACTGCATGAAAATCGGATCATCCGATGTGAAGCTACGTTGCCTCCGACAGACACATTCGTCAAACTTATTTAATTAAATTAAACACCCCGTCGTTTTTGTGTCGGGTGTAAAAAATAACTGTGCTTCAAACCGAACACGAAATGATTGAATGTTGTCCCATATTATCTCTAGTTGTTGCTAATAATTGGCTAACTGTTCGCCCATGGGGCAACTAGAACAACTAGAACAATAGCTTCAATCATCGACAACATAACAGAATAGCTGATTACAGTACACGAGATTAAAGATAAAAAATCCATTAGCGAAGTAATTATAGAGCGATCGCTTTCTACTCGTACCTGAGATGCATCTGATAATTAATATTTGGAGTTCAACGGTTCGTATTGAATAACTTAAATAGGTTCTCTATTAATGTTATTGGCGTGTAGATTGTTCTCAATCTTATTGTTCGATCTTGGTTTACGCTAAAGTCTACGGAAAGCAGCCGTTAAATTGACTGAAGAGGCATTCTTGTTTATACGCGACGCGATAACATTCAAGCACACAGCAGTCGGATGTGTTCTCAAAACGAGTGAAGACACACAGCGTTCCCATTAGCCATATCTCGGGCACGTTGCGAGGCAAATGAAGGCGCTGCGTGATCCCTAATTCCAGATCCATCTCGCAATAAATAGGGGATTAGGACGAGCGATAACTGGAATTGCGACGCGCGTATTACCCGCTATCAACCCCGAGCTCCTACGATCGTTCGTTCCGCGCGCGCCATGGATTGCCTTCCACAAAAAAGCGTTGAAGCAGTGACGTCACGGGGTTGTCGAGTGTAAGTCTTCTGGAACTTCGTACTGGATTGCATTACTCAGTCACTACTAGTCACAGGTGTCATAATAACGTAGGTAAATAAAATTTCTCATAGCATTTTAATAAACATATACACATAAGCATAAGCACATCAACACACTTTATAGGCACCTAAGACTAAATAGCAGAACGATCGTCGCGGCGTCGAGTGAGGAGATTGATCGTGATTAAGTATGAGTGTGACAGAGTGGTTTAGGCCACATAAAAACCGAAAATCACATATTTTTCCCACCATATAAAACAGCAACAAACTATGTCCGTTCATTGTAGTCTTTGTTGAAAACAATACATCATATCTGGAAGTGGCTGCGTGCAGAGATTGCTGATAACTCCACGCGTCTAACTGTTGTTAAAAACTTGACAAACACCCGTTAGCTTAGCCTTTTGTTAACGTCGGTTTAGCTGCAAGTGTAATATAGTACGATATAACTATGCCCTGCGGTTTCATTCGCCTGGATATTGTTAACGAATGTCATTTATTACACTCGGCCACTAAGACTTACATAATTCATTGAATCTATACATATAATAAAAATGTAACGAGTCGCTGTCTGTACATGGAAGATATATGAGAAAAAATATTACAGGAGACCTTTATTAACGCAATAGAATCCAAAACAATGATTTTTGAAATTTTTGTCTGTTTGTCTGTTTGTTTGTGCACGCTAATCTCAAAAACGGCTTATCCTATTTAGATGGAGTTTTCAATTATATATTGTGGTAAGCTTCAATTAACATTTAGTGTTTCATTCATGTCAATCGGTTGATAAAAAAAAAGTTATGGCCATTTAAAACTCGAACGTTTGTTGGCGCGGGTGAGGCATTTTCAAAAATGCTGCCCAAAGTCACTTTTCTACGCGGGCGAAGTCGCTGGCACAGCTAGTTTAAAATACGTTTCATCTGTCGTAGGAATGATAATAGGAATGTATCTCAAACTTCATCCAAATCCGAGGCTACACAGACACAAACGATAAAACCACTTTCATGTTTAATGGTGGTTGATAAAGACGAAATGGCAGACGAATTAAGGATTTCAAGTGTAAAAAGCTGCTCGTCCGGAGCCTGAGCCGAGGGCAATAATGTAGGGGACTTATTACTGGCTAATAAAACAATCAAATTACAGCGGTGTACATCGCTGGCGAGCACAGCAGTGAGCAGCCCAGGAGGGAGTGTAAAGGAATGATGGAGTCGCAAAGAGGACATAATGAGCTTAGCGTCGCGCCGCGTCTAATGAGGGCTTCTATTTAATTGTACTTTACAAGTTTTTATTAACGGGCCAACTTAAACAATTTACTCCTTTAAATGTGAGGTTACTTAGCGTGGAGCAGGAATGTATTTTGGTTGCGAAATTCGCGCTCAGAAATGGGACACGTTTTACCGAGAAAATCTTCACGTTTAATTAACTTTTGCTGTTTCTAAATTTTAGCCAAAAAATTACTTTGCCGCCGTAGCAGAGAAGTTATATTAAAATAGTGTGTACGAATGAATGTAAGTAATCAGGCTGCCTTTAGCCACAGCGCCGAGAACGGATATTGAAACCTTCACTCGTAGTTAGATTTTTATTTAAGATAGTGTTAAGTACAGTCCGAGTCTCGATTGAACGTTAACGAATTGAACTAAGCAGAGATGTGAAAGGAGCTTCAACTCGTTACATCAAATACTTTCATTATAAATGGTACTTATAAAGTTGTTTCTGAACTTCGAAGATTAAGGTTCATTTGTAAAAGGATAAGTAAGAAAAATGAATTTAATTACGTGCTGATACTTTCCCCTTTGAAGGGAGCGTTTGTGAATTTACAAATTCACTGTTCAGTTTCAGTCAAGATAAGGTCTAGATAAAATTTCTGAAACATTTTTATGTTTATCTGCGGAGTTTTGTACAAAATATATTGCAGTTTTGTAGATTATACATTGTAATTATTTTTTAAACCAGTTTCAAAATGTCCAATAACTAGCATCGATCAATAATAAGAAATTATTATAATTCTTTCAAACAAAGATTTTCCAGCTTACACCGGGGTCGTTATAAAAGTTAAGTATTTGAACGATTTAATCAGCGATCCCATACATCTAAGCTGTCAGTTTTTAAGAAAATAAAGCCGTGTAAGTGCGCCATTAAATCCGCCTGTTACTAATTCCGAATGCGATGGAAGGTGATTTATCAGAGTTATTAGCTTCTCGACCGCTGCAAGGTCGCCGCTCGCCGCTCGCCGCTCTCAGCTCGTAGTGTACCTGACGACCATTTGTACGGAGCCGATCAATCAATCGCGAACCAACTCCTCCATCGCTCCGACGACTCGCACAATTTGTAATTTTCGACAAGATTTATCGTTTACGTCGTAAATTATAATTCGATAATACAGTGCTTTTGTCACATGACATAATGGGGAAAGGTCGAACACGAAATTCCGGATAATGTTTTCGTTTCGATATGGTCGGTAATCATTGAACGAGAAATGTTTGAAGATGTTTACGTGTAGTGGTCGACACAAGGGCTCCACAATCGCTGTGTATCGATTCGCAATGTTGAAGTATTGTCCACAAGTTGTTTTGTGAAGGTTCAAGGAGTTCCTCGTGTGGCACGAGCGGGCTCGGGGTCGTCGGCCTCCGCAAACACTCCACCAAGAAGCGAACAAACGGAACTCGAAGACGACAGATAATTAAGAGGGTAACAAATACAATTAAAAGTTGCCAAATTATAAGCGTTCCGACGAGTGTGTTAGAATAGTATGAAAATACTATGTTTAATAGAGTTTTAATACATTTTTCATATGTTTTATGGTTACTTACCATGCTGCGTAAACGTATTGTTTACGATTCTAAATGTTTCAAAGTACCCTCAGAGAATGAGACAGTGACGCTGTCACCATATTGCTTAAGTTTACGAAATATGTTTAATATACAGAGATTTGTATTAAATATTACATATTTAATTTAAGTAAATAATTATATTTATCATTAAGAATTTATTATTATATAATTTATCTAATAATTATTTACAAAATAATATGAATTGTATATGGCAACAATTTGCGGTACACTCGGACCAATGAACGGTGACGATGTATTAACCAATAGAAGCTGAATACAATAATTTAAAAAGGCGGTTTGAAAGGTTAGGAGACACAGTCCACACTCTCTTCTCTTAGTCGTGTCTCTTTGGTCGTCATGCTGCTGGTGGTCACTTTGGACGTGGCGCTTGCTATTTAAGGTCAGAACCCCTTTTTAAGTTATGGTATTATTGTATTGTATAAATTGTGTATCGCTATGCTTTTGATATTTAAATGTTAACCGTTTTAAGTAACTCTGTGCCAACGTAATGCTTCATTGCCGAATAGTTTAATAGTTATTAGAATTACTAACGTACCGTTTATGACCTGAGAAGTGTTATCAATATAGGATAACTGTTTAAGCTATGTACTTTTACCATTTGTAAATTCTTATTTTAAAAGAGCAACTATCAGAGTTTCTTGCCGGTTCTTCTCTGTAGAAGCAGCCTTCCGAACCGGTGGTAGATTCATGCCTTATATAACGATTCAATAGCGATACTATAATAATTGTAGCCTGGTTGAATAAATATATATTTGGCTATCAGTTTGACTTTATTATTTCTACCTCCTTTCAATTCATAATGTTCTTTTATTTGCTAAACTTAAAGTATTTCTATTTGAATAGCTTAAATAAATGCTTATGGCTTTCTTAATAAGTAGCTTATCTAGTCTCTACCTATTGAATAATCTAACAAGTGCGATTGTGCCGTTGCTCACCCCGCAGCCGGCAGCGACACAAGGAATTATGATCATTCGCCGCTTATCTTATGTTATTACGTGTTTTGAAACGTGCTTCGCGATTTCAATACAATACTTACTTGTTATTTTTAATATTTTATGATATTCAATTTAAAGAGTTTGTATCGGGATGTAGCACAACAATTATTAGATATGTAGTATGTTAACGATTTGAACAAAGATATCTTCCATTCAAACATTTCAACTAAATTTTATTAGTTTGAAGATTGAAATTTGATAACTGGAAATATTGCACGTTACATCGAAGAACGGCTCGAATTGATTGAATAGAAATTGTTTGTGTATCGCAAGTTCGCAACGGATGTATCCATTATAATATTGTAATTCGATAAAGCGTTGCAGGCGCGTGATCGCAAACACGAGATCTGGGTCAATATAGCAGTGTCCGCACATTCACACAAATTCTAATAGTTTTGCGGCGATCGGCCGATGTTAATAGCTTTGCATTTTTGTGAAGCTTGCACTACGTACTGGTGCGTACGGGCGTGGTGTGGAGGCGAGGTGGTGGCGAGGTGGTGGCGAGGTGGTGGCGAGGTGGTGGCGGGGTGGTGGTGCGGTGCGGGCGGGGGCGAAATGTTGCATTCGCGGTAAACATCAACTTACAAATATTCCGCCGGCTTTTACACTCGTTTGCAATATTTTTTACATAACGTTCGGAATTCGAATTCTATTTCTGCACCGCCGAAGTGCGATAAAGCAAATTTATTTGAATGAAAACGAAAATATAACAGACAAAATGAAATAACATGTCAGAATAAAGACAATTCTGGAAAAGGAAGCGCGGTCTCCGCGGCGAAAAATTTAAAAATATTTGACACGGACCTCGGGGAAATCAGAGAAACGCGCGAAACAAACTGGGCGATAATCGCGCGCGCGAACATCGCCCCTAATGCCCTCGCAATAAGGGCTGTAGGACCGCACGAGGGGCTTATTAAATTTGCGCCGAGAAATGACCCGGCGTTGTTTTAGCGGCAACTTGAGTAAATTTGTTAGTGGAGGTGCAATTTTCTTGAAAATAATCGCCCGCGGTGTATTGGCATAATTTTTTGCAAGCGGTGTACGTATTTGTTCGCGTGCCAGACTTATTAAGGAATGTAGACGATACGAGTATAATATTTAGCTCATATTATGTAATTAAAATATTTTACTGAGCTACACAACATCTGTAAGACCCATTCCATTATATCATAGTTTTATGTATAAAATCGAATGGGTTTTACAGATTTATAATTTTGACCCTTTTCGCTATTAATAAAAAAAATCACAGTGTTACGTGAAATAAGTTATCCGCGAAAGCGATGAGATCGCGCGGCTAAATGATGGCGGATGACTGCGGGGTGAGTGCGGCGCGCGGGGCGCGGGGGCGGGGCGCGGGGCGGCGGGGCGCGGGGCGACAATCCCGAAGATTGCGCGCAATTCGACAGATACAAAACGTTTTCTTATTTTTCATATCGCCTCTCGTATGATTGCGACGCGAATGTGTTCTCAGCCAATTTTAATAAATGTTCGATACAGATAAGAGTTTATGTGTAGGCAGAGTTGGTTCCATGTAACGTATCATAACGTATCATAGGAATTGGTGATTTTCTCTCGCGACATTCCTATTTTGAATATAGATTAAATATTCAGAAGAAAAACAAACGTTATACCAATGTGTATATAATAAATAAGCAAATTTAAACGTCAATAAATATAAAAGACCAAATAAAAACGAATATAACACGCGATTAAATTCCCTACGGATAACACTCGCAGAAATATTACTCACAAAAAATATACGAGCAAAATACATAGTATTCCGAGCGAAACGCTCGGGACGTTAATCCTAAGCAAATATCCAAATTAACTTGACAAATATAACCAAAGACAGCTTGCGGCGGCCATTAATAACGTATAGCTGCGGTTGGCGGCGGTTGCGGGCGGTTGCCGGCGGTCACGGGCAGGTTGCCGACGGTTAGCCGGCGGTTACGGTTATCTAATCGAACGCCCTCTCCATCTGCCGGCTGGCCCTACCTGTCTGATTGCCCGTGATATAATTAATTGCTTCGAAGCAATGTAATAACTAATAATCTGGGTCTAGCAAGAAATTAGCAAATAGCGACTGTTTGTAGGTACCTGGTTGGTTTTATTCATTAACTGTCTATATTATTTTAGAGAACAATACTTTCATACACTTCGACTGTGTCTGGCCACGTATGGAAATCCAGAAAATGTGTTACACAAATGACCGGGTTTCCTCGTGCAGGAAGAGGGATGCAATGTTCCTTTGAACTCCTCTATCGTTAAATATAAGCTTACATCGTCTCCATAGGATAGAGATAGCAAAATGGCGTGTTAGTTCTAGAACTAGTATTATTACACAGGATCTCAGGAAACAGATATATAGCGACGTGTATGTACGTGTCAGGCAATTGTTGGTGTCGTGTACGTGCGGTCGCCGGTCGGATAACGGATAGTTTAAATCGATTGCTCATCCCGACACTGGCTCGGTGTTAAATACTCGGATTGAGTTACAGTTCCCAGATGCGTGTATTGTGCTAAGGGAATGCTTGTTTAGTGAATTAGGTCAAATAATAATCAATATAAATGTCTGCTCATATTAATTTTTCTGACGCGACAATTTTTCTGACGTTGGGTAGGTAGTAACTTTTGGCTAAATCCATTTTGAGATATTTTTACCAAAGGTAACATTGATAATATTTGCTACCTATAATTGAAGAATATTTATTGTATAACCTCTTAAAAGCACACACACACACACACACACATATTAGATAAAATTGAAAATAAATAACAGAAGTGAGCTAAAGGTCACGAACTAGTGATATACTTATATAATGAATTCAGCGCGCGTGCAATATGCGCGTGTATGCATATTAAATCTGATAAAATGCTAAGCCCGGACAGATGCATACATATTTACGGAACTAAATGAGAGGGTAGATACTAGATAGCGCCTCCGAAACGGGATTACGCGATTCAATTGCAACAATGCTAATTGAGTTGACGGCGAGTTGCTTCGCCTCGCGATCTTTTTTTTGTTCACACTTTTTGGAAAATTTTATTAAAGAAACAATTACTCAAGTGTTTTCTTGTAGCTGGAGGTTAAATTGATCATAAGCGACTGTTTGAGTAAGAAGACGACATGAGATGAGATTACGGAAGGGCGGTGACTGTACTTAGCAACTTTTGTATGATACAGTTCAAACTAAAAGTGTGTTATGTATGTAGCATACTACTTTAATACGAGCTGTTTTACACAACAATCAGCTGAAGATTTAATAATATAGTGTTGATGTGTAATCGCAAACTCCAAAATAGACTGTTTTCTTTCAATATAGCGGTGCGGGCGTGTACACGCGGTACAACAACACGGCTTTCCGCGAAATATATTCTAATTACAACACATAAAGGGGTTGTTTAACGACGGTACTCGTGGCTCACACAAGTACGCGGTAGGCGCAGCTTCCGCGAACATTGTACTTCTCATTACGTTATTGATTGAACTAAAACATTGTTGCCGGTCGCTGGTTGCCGGTAGCTGGTTGCGGGTTGACGGTCATTAGGACGTGTGTTTTGGTATTTATAGTGACCTATTTTATTATACACAAACACACACTTATACACGTAATACGTTATCCGATCTAATAGTGAAATATACAGATGTATCTCTATTGAATGTATTGGTTTATTTTATGTCAATAGAATGCCAGATAAAGGCACGTCGAGCGGGGTTACCATTAAGTACTTTCATCTAGAATATAAAAGTTAGATATTTTCAATATTGCAAGGGAATTGTGGATAAATTGACAGACGGCGCTGTGACGCGGAGAGACGGCGCGCGGAGGAATTTAAAATCTTCAAATATTGCAGCGTTTAACAATTTCGCGTTGCTGTATTGTACTGTTTTACTGTCCAATACATTATTTAACGAAATTCCAACTTAAATAACGTTTGTACTCTATTTTAAAACGATAATTTTCTGTATTTCATAAAGAAGGTATTGTAAGCTTCTAGCGCTTTTCTTTGTTAACAAAACATGGTTTGATTACACTAAAGGACAGGATGAGCACATGTGTAAGCTCAACACACAACTCTAGTGAGGAGATTACACGAAGATGCAACGAGCGGCCTCGGTACAAATAGCTTATATTATTAAATCATTTACCCGTATCTTGCACATATATAATTCAAATCGTACCTTATTAGTACAACGTAATAATAGTGGTTACGTGAATATTTTGCAATTCAAGCGTTTAAGTTAAATCTTATCTTTTAAATACCTATCATAATTAATGTGGAACTAAAAATGCCTTCAGTTTGGAAGAAAAAAAGTAAGTGATTGTTACAACAGCAACAATGTATCATCCTCCAGTAATCTGAGGATATATAGTGAAGTAGGAGGCGAGAGGAGGGGTGTGAAGGGCGAAGGGTGAAGGAAGCGCGGTATTAGCGGCGCGATGCAAATGGCACGAGCTAAAAGCTGTCCGCATTTTTGTGTCCATTCGTTGTTCGGAAAACGCCGGTGCGAAATCGCGTTCCCTCACTTTCATAAATTTCGTTAATAGCAAGCTTTTCGCACCTACACCGCCGCACAACAAATATAATATAAAAAACACTTCATGCGTTCTTTTGCTGACGGTACAAGGACTCTTGTTGAACCGGCTATCAGGCGATGCTCGACACTAATTCTATGAACACTTAACTAGAACGTTTCACATGATTTATTAATGGTTAAAGCATCTATTGAAAGTAAAGAAAATCTTTTACTTCTGTTATAAGAAGAATATCTCTGATTTACTTTCCACGTTCAAATATGTGATCTGAAATTTTACAGGACTAGATAAAATCCTGAGGGCACATTTAAGATACTTTCCGTTTTATAAAAAAAATCCTTGACATAAAATAAACATTAAAAAGCTGACGATTTCTAAATTTAAATGTCAAGTATGATTATTTTGATCTAAAAGAAAATGTATAATTTTCCATAAAAGCCACATTAATCAACAGATTTAACTATTAAGTTCCACTTAAAATGATCAGCTCCAACACCTTACGGAACAATTACGAAACAGTGGGAATTAAATAAACATTCTATGATTCCATAACAGTAAACGGATTAAACCGGTAAACCGGTGATAGTGATGTGCGGGTGGTCCGGCCGGCTGGTACAGCACTATGCCTACGTCATTAAGCGCTGTTGGCTATTATCTAAGCCGCATTCATATATTAAAATTAAGACAATGTCTCGTGAATATTTAGTAGATAAAGGCGCTGTTGCCTAATGAAAGCTGTTAATAGTTAATTGATTCATAAATTACAAAGAGGCTATTTTGTATTATGAAATTAATTTGAAGTCCGGTTATGATATTGTGTGGTCTTCATCGTGTCTTTATTCTTACGAAGTCTTTTGAAATTTATTACAGAAGAGTGAGGGATGAAAATTTAAGAGCGATCGGTCAGTGAAGGATTCCTTACACTATCCTTGATCAAGTCTCGCGGAAAAGCGACACATTTTACGCTTGTGATGAGGCTTTTTAGATTGTTTGATTTGACTTATTATTCGTAATTTTGTTGAATGAATGAAAATTACGTTAGTTTGTAAAGCAATCTATTGTGCCAAAATATGTACAAATCATAATATTATATGTTTAACTCACGTTTCACGGTAAGATTGTGGAGTGAAAACAAGTGATGTGAGGTCGTTTGTCTTACTGTAGCCACGCGTCCTGCTTCCCGCTTGGGGTCTCGTGTCTCGGGACAGCCGGTGAAGCTGATTTATGCAGGTGAAGCCGCAATCAGGCCGCATTGTGAGACGAGCGCATTTTTATGCTAAACCTGATTGTGTAACGCGATTGCACGATACATTGAGCACTTTCGGCTGCTCGTGTCTGTGTAGCGGTAATGGTAAGCTCTCTTTGCTGTTTGATTTGTAACATTGTCGATGCGGATATCGCTTGAGTTTTACGTTTAAAGCGAGAGCAATTGTTTCACTTTGTGTTCTGCCCCGGTTAAACGCGATTCTTCTATTTACCAGGTTAGAAAGACAAATAATATGGTTTTTTTTTTGGTATATTTAGATCGGGTCAGTAGATTCAGATATCCTTAAATAACAAACACAAAATTTGCACTAATGTTAGCAATGATTCAACCCCAAATCAATGTCTAGTAAAATACTATTTAGGAAATAGGATTGAAACAAACAATAGGGACTGAGAGCTGGCCGTGACAGCGCGATACATGCCCACCGCAGCCCTGATACATATTTCCCCGACATTTAAACTATCAGTATCCGATTTATGATTCCACTAAAAACTTCTATTATCATAAACTCGTACGAATATTATCCCTCTTATGTTGGTAGCAATTAATTTAGAACATTATAATAAAATAAGAACGACAAATATGGTGCAAAAAACAAACTAAAGGCCAACAATGACTGCAAAAACCACATTTAGACAAGCATCGTGTGTGAGCTGTATCGGCAAATTCGTGGAATTTAACGACATAAAGTCTGTGAAATGCAAAACGCATCAATCCCCGAACGCAGCGGAAGGTTTTTGTTCGGAACTTCGCTCTAATATCGTGAACGCGAGTGATTTGAAACATTTTCAGCAGACAATTTCATGCCATTCTCGAATTAAATTCCCGTCGTTCCTCAACTAGGGAAAATACGGCAACTCCGACTATTTGCGGAATAAATAAGACGCGTGGGTTCTCATAAAAATTGTACTTTGTACCTATCTGGGGCGAAGCGTGCCCGTGCCCGCGCCCGCACCCCGCGCCCCTCACCCCGCACCGCCGCTCTGACGGTTTTGCATTTTTAAACAGCCGGCTTCGGCCGGACCTACAAAATGTATGACGTCGTAAAATATTTGCTGAGCCTATTACGTAAGGCATACGCGATGCATGCACTGTGTCTCCGCTTGGCAGAGCGCCTCTTGAAATTTTACTTACTCCACTTCCAGTACTATGCACTATCTACCCCATATATCTGTCAGGGAAGTGGGTACCGGATAACTTTCATTACAAGTTTAACGGTTCGAAAATAATTTAAAGTTCCACATCTATTGTCTTCATTATTTTAAGAACAACAGTAAATTCGCTCATACAAATTCATAAAGTAGATAGGACAAAGTGAATGGGAGCATTCCTGTTTTATCCACAAATTGTAAGAATTGAAAATGAAATGAGGAAAGGAAGCAAGTAATGAAATGAGTCGAAGTCGGAGCGGTCGAAAAGGTAGAACGATCGCAGCGGAGTGTCGAGGGGACGTTTTTGCAGTTTTCAATTGGTGAGGCGATCAATTAGACAGGGGTTTAATGGATTCGGGTCGGTGATCGGTGATCGATCACGGGCTACATTAAGCACTAGTTAGACGGTAGCCGCCGACGCCGCCGACACCGCCGACGCCGCTGATCGATGTTCGCCAGAATTCCTTTTTTGCTTGTGAGCTGGACTGCGACATAATGTAGTACACATCACTTATCGGCTCGTATGTGAGTATCTATGAGTTTGCTCAGGTGGAATTTATATTATAAATATGTATCGTAATTAATTAATACCTTTTTATAGCTATATACACTGCGTTGCCGAATTCCCAATATATCCATAGAAGGCATGTTTATGTTATTCATTGACTTTTTAATTTTAATCCAAATAGAAAGTTGTACAAAAATTTAATGGGCATTTACCGCGCTTTCGTTCGTTTAAAATTGTCCAAACAAAAATCGACTGATTGATTTCATTCGGTCTATAAAACATAAATTACATTGTTTAAACGCGTACCGGAGCGTCCAGCGTGTGTATCGGCGATGAAAATAAAATTTAACGGGCGAGCAACAATGGCGGGAATTATAAATGTAGTGCGGCTCGATCGGCATTCGGCCAGCGCCAGCACTCGGCAACCGGCAGTCGGCAGTCGGCACACTGAGTACTCACGAAATGTCAGTGATTAAAACCCCTAAAAAAGTAAATCAAACATGGCGGAGGTAGCGTTCACTTTAAAGTGCAACTTTCTTTGGCGAATGCACGTTCGTTTACTTTGTTAGAAATGAATGTTTGCTTCGCGAAAACAATTTTGTGCTTCAAGTAAAACGAAATTAGTAATGATTGCTACTTTTAAAAAGTTACCAACTTCGGTGCCTAACTTGCTTTTACAATGTTATGACTGTAAGTGGAGAACAAGTTGCTCTATGAAATGTTGGCTTTTAAAAACTTCACAATTTCAGTGCTCTAATGTTCAAAAAATACGCAAAATTTAAAATTTAAATTCTAACTTATGTACTGCTATTGTCGGCAAATACCGCTTCAGTATGTAAGAAATAACATAAATACAAATTCTTGGAAACTCCACGAGCATTTATAATCCTCCCTCTTTTGTGACTTGAAAATAAATCAACCGACATTCGATTGTCGCATTATATTTATCAATTCACACATGACTCGCTCATTTGTAATTGTTTATTTTAGTCTGGCGATGGGATGGCTTGAATAATTGAAGATTACATGTTACAACCGTCAATCGGTCCCATGTTCCGTTTCCTGCGACACATGCGGGCGCGTAAATAACTCAATGTAGACGTTAATTATGTGGAGTGATCTTAAATGAACGCGCCGCCATACCGCCATCCCGCCATCCCGCCTTGCCGACATCCCGCCTCGCTGCCGTAGAACGGATCGCAATCGAGCGCTGTTTGAAATTCGAATTGTTCTAGACATGTGCGCGCCACTGACCTGTCATTAGCAATGGTTTGTTTTTTATTCTTTATTCGAATATCTATCTCCAGCCATGTTTTGTTATTATGTTGGACTTGTTAAACCTTTTTCGTTGTTTGTTTTTGTTTTATTAAATAAAACATAGGTAGGTAGGTAGTATTTTACGACGTTAACGTGAAATATATTTAAGAATGAATTTAAAATATATCACATATATGATATGTTGCAAGATTGGGAGAATACTATTCGTTATTAAATTATCCGTATAGTTGGAGCGGTCATAGTAAGCGGGTGAATACTGAAGAGAAGTTAGATATTTCTGTTTCTGTGTGCTTGTGAGTTGTGATGTGGCTTCAAGAACTTGTGTTAACAAACCTATATTAAATCAGAGAAACTTCGCCAGTCTTGAATAAGCTATCAGTTAGTTCGCTCGGCTCCCACTTCGTAATACTATTTTAATATTAATTGATTTATAACGAGACTTGTATTTATCAAGTCTTATTTGTAATTAATTTATTTCAAAAGGAATGAGTAAAGTTTCGTTGCTTTGCGTACTTAAGTACAATAGAATTATAATAATTGTCTATAACATTTACTCTTTAATATACAAGACAAATACAAGACACTTTCTAGCAAATAAAAGACAAAGAAGCAGTCGTGCATGAAGAAGTGGGGTTTCCACGTTTTTTTGTAAAAGCATTTGAAATGAGTAGGTAGTTAAAATGATTAATCACAAGCAATGGGCCGGTATCAGTGGCACTAGCCCATTAGTTACAAGCGCCGGCACACCCCTACAGTGTACATTTCATCAACTATTCACCAAAAGGGTTATTAAGGGACAATTAGCTCATTTTTATTACAAATAAGCTATAATTTAGTCGTCCAATTCATTTATAGAGTGAAGCATTCAGCTGCGGCTTCACCGGCCAATTACGGAGCCATTTCTATTTTATTGTTTGATTTTTTATTGAAGCTAGGTCTGATTATAAGAGGCTTATTATTATAAGTTGTGGGGTGAGTATGATGCGCTTTTATAAATATTTTTCTAAAGAAAATTACTCTTGTTGGAAAGTAGCGTTTTCACTACATTTAACATGTAATTTCAAAATGAAATCATTCAAGTAATGGATATTTGATTTGGAATGTTACATGTATTGAGATATCGTCTGATAAAGCCCTAAAGGCATATCGAGCGTACAAGATAAAACTGTATTTTTCCAGATAAACGCAAGTAGACCAAAAATCGTGAAAATAAAAACTGATAACCGTATAAAAATAAACGCGCGCAGCGTTTAAAGCCCCGAGTTATTTATCTATTTTGCATAATAGCAATCGCGTCGGATGATGGCTCGGTAAAGGAGTTCCCGCTCGGGCGCGATTCCATCAGCAGGGCTCGTAATAAACTAGCTTATCGATAAGCGCTGCGGCAGTGTGTGGAGCCGCTCGCGCGAGAGGCGATGGGCTTTAACTTTCTAGAAGGTTCTGTACACTGTATAGGCTTCCAATGCGCCGTAGCGACTACCTTGTAAAAATATCGGCTACGTGTGATTCCTGTACTAGGGTTTTCCGTATATTTTATTTAAGTACATATAATAAAAAATTCAGTTTTTACTTAACGATTTAATTTCTTAATAAAACTTATGATCAGCATATTCATCGAAGTTTCAAATGAACGTAATGAGAAAGAGAAGAAGAGAAGAGTTTTACTATACGATAATTAAAAATGCTCTTATACATTCAACATAAATAAAATACTCTCTGTATATTGAGGATTGAACCCTAGAGCATGGAACGGTGAGCAAAATTGCACACGTAGCGCTCAGCCGGATCAAATGAATCATAGCATAGCTAATTATACACCGACGGCTCCTAGAGCGACCCTCAGCTCCTCGAGCTGGATCGAGATTTTAAGCTTTTGAAATTACTTGTAGATTACTTGCAAGACCTAGAAATAGCCCGCGTTGTAAATTAGGACTGGTCCAATCTTATGATCTAGTGATGATCAAAGTTATGTGAAATCAATCCACAGTTGATACAATTGGGAATGAGAAAAAAAAAATACATTATAATAACGAAAATATATTCCTCGGTGTACCCATCAATATTTCTACTAATGATTTTTTTTTAAATTAGCAGTTTTAAAATATGTAATTAGTTACGTACTTTATAACGAAATCAATGTCTAAACCTAATCTAATCAACATATAGGTATACAACGAACTAGTACTTTATCTATAAAGATGTTTAAATTTGATTCACAAACCTGAACGGTAGTGCGATAAAATCTATTCAAAACGTTGTATGGAATAAACAGTTTGGCAAAGCATAATCAAGTCTAAAACTAAGCCAACCGTAATGAGGTAGTATGGAGTATTCTCGCGAGCGGCGAGCCGGTTCAATCCCGGTTCAATCCCGGTTCATCGGAATTACCCGAGCTGTCCGATCCACTTGTTTACGATAATGTATTGTTAATTTATTAGCACCTGTCTGCGTTTTGCTGTCAGTCTCCGGCGTCCGGCTCATACGCGCCGGCCTCAAGCCTCGGTCGTGGCTTCGGCGTTGCAATTAAGCTCATTAGTGTTATTTAGATTATACGTGAGTTTAGGTTACTGATATGTGATACCATTTTATGATACTACTCGTACCACATACTGCGGTTTCGCCTTGGTTCTCACAGCTAGGTATTTAAGGGTAACGTTATTAGCATTGAGTTTATCCTGTACAATATGTAATTATGACATACTACCTAATTAAATGTATAAATCATATCTACATAATAAGAATCGTCAGAAATTGAAATTGTTTAATCTTCGTGTGAAATAGATTTAGTATATTCAAGAGCCTGCTAATGAGCTCAAGGAAGACGTTGCTTTTGACTTGTAAGTATATTCTCGGAATCGGCGCCAGCTCGTAATATCCTGAATCTCGACCGATATAGAAACACTTCATATTCAATTGTCTCGCATAACGCAATCAGTTCTCAATTAGATGGGTAGAATTTAGATATACACAAAATTAGATGTTCTTATGTACCCGTCTTTTAATTAGAAATAAAACTCTAAAGCTTATATACTTCCGTACGTCTCACTAATAACTAATAACAAAAACGATAAGTTCTTTCTTACAAAGTAATATGAATTGGCAAACTTGAAACCGTTAATCGTACGCTAAGATTAACGGTGCGGTGGTGAAGACGAAGGCAATAGTATTGAAGCCGATAGAAATTCCGTGAGCAAGCTTAATAATCCAAGTTCAGATGGTGAGAACATTTCCTATACAAAGCGGACTAATAATGCTGCGAGAATTATCGTTAGTGCACCCGGACGCATTGTGCCGCCCGCCCGCTGCCGGAGAGCCGACCTTGTCGCCGCCCAGGAAGGTGCAAATCCGCCTGCAGCCTCCCGCGGGCGCAAATGTGGATGCGATTCGCGCTGATAGTATAAATGATGTTACTTCTCAACATATTTAACGAACTCAATTCTAGTTTCACGTTTGTTCGTTTGCGCTCTTTGATGCTGGGAATAACTGTTACTGCACGTTTATGAAGCTTATTATTATTGTGGAAGTTTTCAAATATTTAAATAATGCGCTAACTGAATTTCTAAATGTATGTTGCGATTTTAACTAGTAGTAAAGCTAGCACGATAGAATTAGTAGCTCTTTTATCTTACTATAGTATTATACATTCAATGTAGGTTACATTACATGTTCATATACAATATATATATCAACCTATGTTACAATCATTCATAACATTCCATCTATTTTAAAAATTAGACTCTGTCAAATATTCTGGCTTTTTTTCAGAATTCAATTTTTGAAATTCGACCTTTCACAGACTATAAAAGCGTTTCGATTAACGGTAATGTGATATGAAAATGTGGCGATATGAACTAAATGCAGTAACAGGAGCTTGCTGGCGGCGCAGTGGTGTCGGAGGCCGATGATCTGTTGCGGAACCAGACCGGGCAGCGAGCGCGCTCGTTCCGCACAATATTCGATAACGATTATTGTCTTGGATCTCGAGGGCTGTAAATTACTTCGAGTTACTGTTAACTCGCTCCAACTTTAAGGCGTGGGCAAAATACACCGATCGAGACCACTGCCTGTCTCGGGACTGAATTTTAAGACGCCGATGTGTACGATAGTTTCCAGTTGAGAGTTTACAACGTAGCGTGGCGATGTCTTTTGTGCTGTGTACATTTTTAAAAAGGAACATAAGCTGTCTCTGAATAATAGAAGCTAACCGCCGACACGCGCAAAGACAAATATGGCCGTTTATATTAGGATATGAATGTGAGCTCTCCGGTGTGGTGCGCTCTAACAATAACGCCAGCCATCTCCGCAATACAAAGCAAAGCTTATTAAAGTAAATTGTTTTAAGGATATCATGACCTTTCGGGCGATATATGCGCGTTCCATTGAAAAGGGCCGTTAGCATAATTCTGCTACATCCTGGGATTAGGCGCGCTCTGGTGTAATTGTTTGGGGCAAAACAGGCTGATTTCGGCGCCGGCTGCTAATCCCGCCGCACTAAATCTCCCCGATCGGAGATAGCGCTGCGACCGACCTCCGACTGCGGGTCTTCGAGTCGGTAGCTAGAAGCTACTCGCTAACATTTATGTATAGTTTTTGACGTCTATCTAAAGAAATATCATACAGCCATGTCCCTCGCTGTTGCGCGAATATAAATTAAAAAAATATTTTCTTGGAGGTTTTAGAAATATTTGAATATGCAATTTGAAATAAATATTGAGATGGCTTTACAGACAACAAATTAATACATAAAATTAACATAATATTTTTCGCATGAAGCAATTAAAACCGAAATACTTATTAGGGTTTGTATTTTACATATGAATATAACAATAGGTGGTTCTCGGCTCGGGGCGGGGAGGTCCAATATTATAAAGTTGTGTATTTTTGTCAGTTTAATTAGATCGCGTAGCGGGCGGCGCGGCGTGACATCCGATCGGCGATTGTGATTGTTACAAATGTAATCATTTCAATTTCATATTTGTATATTTGCAGTAATTGGACGCGATGCCGCGACTCGAATAATAACGTAATGCGATATTCTGATATCTGCACTAACGAATAATTCGAGTGCCGGTTGGATTACTAAATCTGTTTGCTTCTAAAATTTGATTTACGCGCTATATTAAGCGCGAAACTGTACTAAAAATCCACTTATTATGACTATGGTATAACCTAGTGAGACGATTTATTTGTTAAAAACACTACCTGTGTCGTTAGAATGCTGTATTAATTAAGCATAACGGCAAAATATTAGAGTGCTACATGCCGTATACGCTTCACGTACTCCTTTGAGTAACATTCATTATTTAACGCGCAATTAATCTCAATATCTGTACTGTAGTGAGGCGAAGTTCGCGCAAACAAACACGGATCCCACATTACCGCGCCTATTTAACTTCATATATAAATCGTCCGATGTTTTGCCTGGCTGTTATAATTGAAGTTGGAAAGACGTTAGTTAAACGTCCGACGGTTAGAAAGAGATATAGCGGTATAGATCGCGACAGGAATCTTTAGCGCTGAACGAAACCTGCGCAGAAGTCAAAAATGAGGTAGCGAGGGGACGGCGCGGCGCGCGGGGCGCGTGATCGTCGGGTGTGCGAGCGTTGATTGGTTCCCCAGTCGTGTTGTCTCTCTCGCACCAATACGTCAATTACAAGCGCGATTCTACCGATGCGCAGCTATTCTCGTCCAGCGCTAAACATTCGTGACGGGACCTATAGCGATACAATGGCTCGTATGTAGCCATTGAAGTAGTGAGAGCAGGTACAGAAATCCTTCTTCCTAACTTCTGTAGCCTTGGTTGTATAATATCGTTATTATAAGTAATAATACCTAATTTACGTATTTAAGTAATTTTTTCGTTGCTTATATATTATTAACTGGGAACAAATATTTTTTGACAAAAAATCAACGATTAAAAAACGTTTTATTTTCTAAAAAACTAGTCTGAGCGGTGACGTCACGAGTGGGCTTGCGATGACGTCACAGAGGATATAATATTGAGCGCGTATCTCCCGCGGGACTACACTACACGCGATGTTGGTCGACTCCACGGAATTCTGTTGTGAAAACATGTGTGAATACTGTTGCTTTAATGCAAATATATATTTTATAAAATATTAACATATGATTCGTTTAATGTTTTAGTTCTAGTAATTAGCACTGGTTAGGTTTAGAAATAAGAATCCTAGAAGTGTATGTTAGGAACGAAAATGATAGTATACGAAGTTCATGTGAACACAAATTGCACGGATGCCGGGAAAAACCCAAAAAACAGTATAATTTGCAATTCTAATGCGGCGAAAGCTGCGGGTAACAGCTTGTATTCCGTGGAAGCGATGACTGAAGGGTACGTGTAGCTTGCATTACTTAAATATTATGCAAAGGACATTTTGACTCAGTGTCAAAATATTAGAATATTAAAAATGCTTAAATAGTTTGATCCTGTTTGTACTGTAAAAATACCCTGAATTAGTACAATTTATTACAAAAAATTTACACAGATGATGCGATTGACGACCTATTGGCGCAGTGGTAGCAATACAGCTTTCTGCGCGAAAGGTCGTGGGTTCGATCCCCACACCGGAAGAATACATTAGTATTTTTCTGGGGTCTGGGTGTTGCTATGTATTGTATACATACATGTATGTATTTACAAAAGTAAAGTATGTATATGTAATATATTCCGTTATCTAGTTGCCATAATACAAGCTTCTACTTAGCTTGGTACTAATGGCGCTGTGTATAAATGTCCTGAAATTTATTTATTTATTAATTAGCTTATTACATACATATTACTTTGAATATATAACGTTAATACCAATAGTCAATAAAAAGAGCTTATAAAACTCATACTTCAGTACTAAAGTCTCCGTATCGAGAGATCAGGTAAGAAGCAGCCATATTTAGTGCCTCTCAAGCTCATCGATACACGAAGCCACGCTAATACTATTGTACGGTTATCTCAAACGCGCTCGACAGCCACTACATCACATTATACGTCTTCAAGACGACACACACTCAGCGGTAATCAGCAGAGGGTAAGAAGGTCAATGGGCCTTGTCTCTGGTCGCTGGTGGCCCCCCCAGGGAGGGGGACACCCTTCACTCGCAACCTTAATTATACCCCATCGCTGATAGGGCACGATACACTATCCGAACATGATAAGAATTCGCTCTTCAACTCTTATACGAAGTTGCTGGTGACACTTGTTTTTACGTGTAGGTATCCAAGTTTTTACATAATTCGGTATAGGTTAAGAAAGCGATAAATAATAATAAATAAATATTTCAGGACATTTATACACAGCGCCAT
>JADANM010006787.1:482246-521467 GCA_026213755.1 Eurema hecabe | reverse complement strand
CAAGGAAATATATTCACTTGGAAGACTTTAAAATATGGCTTTACGGTCTGGGAGCAGAAAACCGCGGACTGTCAAATGAAAAATTGTGTTACGACTGAACTCGAAAGGGTAATTTATATAGTCACCAGTACTCGTCGTCGCGATGACTGATATTAAAAGTTTAATGTAAAAACGGAGCCATTCGCCGTCCGCCGGCGCGCCGTCTAACGACGAGCTCCACAAATGACCTGTGTAAGCGAGCAATAACTTGATTTGCGAATAAATGCTCCGGAATATCATCTCCCACAATACCTTTTGAACGGGAATTTTTGCTTCCATTGCGTTATTAGTACGAGCTACGAGCCCGCACGAGCGGGATACAATGGCAATCGACGATGAATATTTATACTCGTACAGTTCCACTTCGCTCCTATTTCAAAGTTCCGGAACAACACTTCATTACAAGTATTGCTACGTATTGACTTTTGTATATCGCGTATAAAGCTCTAATGGTAAGCGGTGCATGTTTGCTAACTGCTACGTTTTAAGTCGTTCATGTAAATAGAGTTTCATTTGTTCGTTGGAACGCTCAACTTTGGAGTTACATAACTTTTGTACAGAATACGCATGTGTAGTTGTTAACATAAACCTAATAAAAATAAAGAGCGTATCCAAGTAACAACACGCACACTCCACCCGACATGATACAAAGAAAAATCCGATGAACAGCTCTCATTAAGAATAACTTTTGCACGCTCCGTCGCGGTTCGTTTCTCCAAATTCAACATTACAATGGCGGTCAATGAAAAATGGCGCGCCTGTCACATCGGTTATTGATGGCGCCAAATGTTTGACGTTTACTTTGACGGATTTGGCGCGCGGCGGATTGCTGCGTGACGTCATCACGTCACACTCCACGATGCCACGGTGCTACATGATGACGATATTTAATAAATAGTTCCATTAATGTATCATCCTTTTGTTAATCTTAAGTGTGATTCCTTGAAGTACTTATTAATTTACTTTGCAGTACTAGAAAACGTATAGCATGACAAAAGGAACAAATTGATCAAAATCATTTTAAGCCTGGAAGCTAAAAGGCAAACCGTTCGCAAACAAAGAGAAGTGGAAGCAATTCCTAGTTAACACTGAAATCTCGAAGAGATCCAACTGCATTCAACTGCAATCCTTAGAAAGTTAGATGGACGTGACTAGTCGCCGACCGCCCGGCGCCAATTAGTTTCAACGATATCTGTTTAGGCTGCCGCGAGATGCCATCGCACTCACTAGTCGCTACTCGCTACACCTCAACAGCTGCTCGACGCTCGCACTTCTATACCCGCTCGTCAATAGCACTAATTAAAACCCGCCAACCAGCCTACCGACAGCCTCTCACGGGCGTCAATACTCGTGCCAATTTAATCATTAACAAATCCCGACTCTATTTGCTAATTAATCCTTTTCAAACTTCCGCCGCGCGAATCGCCCGAATGCCGGTAATTTTAATCCGACTGAGGATCAGTCGAATAGAAAATCTTTTATAGTAAACCCTAAACGATAGTTAAAAGGAAGACATCCGAGGAAGCGACTTCAGAAATTAATGGATTCGTAAACTTAGGCGAACAATCCCGCCGATTGCGAGTCGGCACTAAGAATCTAAGCACGTTTTAATTCGCAAGTTTTCGGGCTTGATGAGTGCACCCCCCGCGCGCCCCTCGTGCCGCCCTCTCGGGGGATCTTGACGCGATCGTGCCGGGACTCGCGATCGAGACAATAAAAACCTCTAAGGTGGGGCGTTTCTTTCAGGAAATTAGCTGTCACATTAGTTGGCTATTAACGCTCCGTTCTCAAGCGAATTTTTCCTCGGGCCGGCTCGACCTCTAATTTGTCGCGTCACGATGAATCATTTGTGTACCTTTGTGTAATACGCCGTGACGTATCGACACCGGGGACCGGCGATCCGTTATATTTTCAGACATTTATTTCATGTTCGCAAATTCTATGTTTGTTGATAGAATTACCTATATAAATTGATTGATTTCATCTGAACGTGTAAAGTTGATACAAACGATACGATTAGTGTTTTCTGTATGCTGTGTGAGCTCTTAAATGGAATAAAAAAAATGTGAACATATTATAAATGAATGTTCGATAATAGTTTACGAGGTCAAACGCTGAATTGCAGCAATTGGCGTCGGTGTATCATTATAGGCGGTGCGCGCTACGGGCAGCGGGCAGCGGGCGGCGGGCGGCGGGCGGCGGGCAGCGCTACGGGCAGCGGGCTACCGCAAAGGCAGCACAATGGCGAGAGCGCATCGTGTTTATAGCGAGCACTAGTCGGAATCCACTTATTCTCATCTTGACAAATCATAAACTATCCAATCTCATTCGAACGGGAAACCTCATTCCGGTAAGCGCTCGCAATCTACGGCGAGGGCCGCCTCAAACGGAATTATTACTCCGAGGCACCAATAATTCAATGGTATAATTAAACGAGATTGCTTGTACCGGCTACATCACTCGGAGCAAATTAAGTTTACGCGGCTAATTATGAGTAATGAGTTATTTCTCGTTCTGCCTTCAATATTGCTGTGTTTCTGACGGCCGGCTCTTTACTCTAGCTTCAATTAGTTTCGCCGTAGTTACTCGTAATGGGTTACGCTCCACGACGATTTTATTACGCGACTGCTTACAAACTTTGACACGGTAACTACTCAAGCCCACCGTTCGAATGGTAATTAAAATTTGCCGATTCGCTACTTCACATACTGCCTGGTGCTCACTGGTGCTCACTGGTGCTCACTGGTGCTCACTGGTGCTCACTGGTGCTCACTGGTGCTCACTGGTGCTCACTGGCGCTCGCGATTCGCTCGCGATCACTTTGATACTATTTATTCCAACCACCTCTAAGATGCGACAGCGTTGTGTTTGCTCGTGGGGCGATTGATGAATCTAATTTTAATAAAACGTGACAGGCGACGATAAATTTATTATAAACGGGAAGCAAAAGCGAGGGGTTGAAATATATTGTGCAAAGCTATTAGCACGTTAATGCTGAGTTACCGTGATAGAATTACGATAAGAACAGAAAAATGAGGCGAGCTTTTATAAAAGCCGATCTCGCCGCGGGCGGAACGCGAAAGGGTATTTAAATACATATGTCTATTTAAGCGTGAAATTTCCATTCCGTCCTCACAGAGCTGAAAACGAACTCCGAAACAATTGGCAAAACCGAGCGCCCAAAGAGTTTAAAAGTTAAAAAAGCGGAGACACATGGACACATAGAGGTGCAATTAGAGCAAAAGGGCGGGCGAGTGCAGCCGGGCGGCGCGCGAGGCTCGCGGCCATCGAGTCGGGTCGTTTTGTACAATTAGCGGAGCCGCGGTATGGAGCGGCATGGAGCGGCACACAGATACGGCGTGTCGCTCCGGAGGCCGTTAGCAGCCGCGTGTGACTTGTATTTGTGAAGGGTTAGTGGCACGGAAACCGGCCTTTATGGCCGCAGCGGGCTTTGTTTCTTTTTACAAGTTTTCACGTAAAGCAAACGTGTAGGCAATATTTTAGCATATTCGTCCGATAGCGGAGCAAATTTGCGTTATAAATAAGGATGTTTCGGCGCGATGGCCTATTTTCGTATCGGGGAAGTTCCCAAGCCTTCACTTTCTACGTCGTATCCGTGTAATTTCTACGAAGTCTAAAGCTTAAAACTTTCGGCACGAAGTAAATATACGTTATTTACTGATGGATACAGTTTCTATTTACCCGGGGCGAAACGTTATTTAATTAAGTTTACGTTATAGATTTAGATCCGTAGAAATTTGTTACAAATAGGTTCGCATGTTAATGCTCGGTTATAAATGAGCGTTAACTAAGCAAATATTCGAGATTGGGAGACAGGCCGCACCGCGCGCTCGTGCTGCCTGTGTGCCCGTGTGTGTGTGTGTGTACACAGGCGTGGTGTGCATGTGTGGAGGGCACACACTGGTGGCTGGCGGGCACAGAGTACTCGAACACTGTACACATCGACGTCTAATTAGCGCAGTTACGCCTAACGAGCTAAACTTTACTCACCGTCGATATTCTGAGGACTGCGTCTCGGCTCATTGTTATCTGTGGACAAACAATTTTTGTTTATAATTACTGATAAATTGGATACTCGATATCACCAGCTCGCATAGCGGGAAATGGGTCATTCTTTTGTTACGAAAATAAACCGTAATTCTAAAGCATTGGAAATATTTT
This sequence comes from Eurema hecabe, assembly GCA_026213755.1. Lineage (NCBI taxonomy): Eukaryota > Metazoa > Arthropoda > Insecta > Lepidoptera > Pieridae > Terias > Terias hecabe. Next base: position 517,246 of record JADANM010006787.1, on the reverse strand, counting down.
ATTATTTCAATAAATGATCTCATTACAGAAATTATTGTTTATCGTTGAGGTATTATGGTTTAATAAGGAGAACATTAATGAGACGATGAGATATAATTTTGCAAGTACATTCGCTTAAATCTGTGAAATAAATCCTGAAGTAAGTTTCAATTTATACAGAAACAAAACCTTTAGCATTCGTACGCATTTATTGGAAAAAAGCTTTCTGTACTGTACATGAAAAACTTAATGATGTCGAGTAAAATAAACAAAGCTCGCTGGAGCGTAAAACACTGGAAAATCTCAGTGTATTCGTGTTTTTAATCTAAGAGTACAAAAGGCTTTCAATGGAGGCTGCCACACACCGGCTCCGTTTCAAGGCTGGCTCATTAGGGCGTGTTGGAGCTCGGATAATAACGCTAACCGATATCCTTATTTACTGCAAATTGCGTTCCCGCCCGTACCCGCCCGTTCCCGTCCGTCCCGCCCGGCGCCGGCCAGTGCTCGCCGATGTGGGCCCGTCCTATTCACGCGCTCCTACTAATGATTTTCGGATTTGGATCGTTAATAAACGCTTCGATCTCACTCGGAATCCATTATGGTCGTGAAAATTGCTTCAGATGCCATCGATCTGCGGACCTTACTGTCAATTTTATTCTCTTTGTCGTAGTTGTATTGATGAAGACAAATGTTACGATATATTCTTAAGTTTTCAAAATAAATAGCTTACAAATTGATATAAACCAGTAGATTTGTAATTTAAAATTATCGCTGGCTTACTATTTTCGGCACTATTATTTTTTACTTACTATTTTTTTCATAGACATTGTAAACAATAGAATATTAAAATAGTTCATTGAGTAAAAAGAACATTTTAAAAAGAAATGCAGCATTAAACATTTTTAACAGTAGGTACACGAACCATATTTCAGTATCGTCGTGCAATAAATTTTTAGCGTTCTGCAAACAACACGGATCGTTCCAATATCGTACTCTTTATAATGTTATATAATATACAACGTTACTGTAATATGTAGCGTACACACTCGTTTCTGAAGCTAATAACGGCTTCTTTGTTTATCCAATACATATATTGCGTATGTTACTTTACTTAATATAATTAATATTAATTTAAGTTGTTTGTGTCCGTGTTCAAAGTTAGAAATTTTTGTTCTGAAGTGAGGACTATAAAAGATAGATGCTGCTTTTACAAATATTTCATATAATAGTAATTCGAGAAATATTATATAATTGATTTTAGTCAGTTCGAAAATTGTTTCTGGTAGAAAAACCAAAACTTTGTAGCACTGACAGCATATTATGTTGTCCATGACAAAACTTCTTGCTGTTTGAAATCGTTTTAATTGAAAAATATAATCTAAAAATTATCGACGTAAAGTAAATTTATTGAAGAAAAATAATTATTTTACACATTTAAAAGACATCAGCTACTCTTTTATTTTAGTTAAAAACATTAACTCAAGACCTCCATAAAAAGCTTCTTCCTATAATAAAAAATTAAAACAGGTCGCTAGCGATTCGCGGGAATTTCAAGCAGTTCGTGCGATTATAAAAGCATTTTTCTTGTCACGTCCGCAGTGGATAGGCACCTACAGCACCTACAGGCAGCTAAAGGCAGCTGCGCTGATTTACGGGACACTTACAAGCTGTTTGAATTGCGATAGGCCCACTGGCTCATCGACGGCTGAGTTATGTTCTCACTACCGACTTGTGCTATGTGAATCTTATACATTAATGTTATATGTTTAAACTCGAGGTTACATAATCTTTCACTTAATCTTGTACCAATACAAACTATATCCCACTCTATATACAAATACACGGGGCGGGCTGCTAGTACATTATGAGAAGAACGTTACGGCGAAGAAATAAATAGCCTAACAGCTTTCCCACACATTAAACGAACCGTCTTAATATCAAGAGTGCTTTCTTTGTGTTCTTCTGTTTTCTCCAATGGAACAAGTTAAACATAGTAACTATAGTAGCTTTAGACAAACATAACATATAAGTTTTATCTTGTAACATCTGAAAATACAAATATAAAAATGTTACCCGTCCTGCGGTTGCGAAAAATAAAACAAACTACATGGCATATGTGTGGAAGCACAAGCTTACGTAAATGTTTTACTAAAGACTGCGCTGTGGTGTAAAGTTTCCCGTCCTACATCGCCGAAACAATAGGGAAGCATCCGAGACCCGAGTTGCTTCAGAAGAAATGTTTTAGAAATGTTTGGCTCCGCGAGAGCGGCTATCTGACTAGCTGGATGCTTAATATTTGAGCGGGGTTTGTTCACGTCAATTATTTAGATACAGTTTGGTGTCTTTGCAAATTTAGATGTTTCCGATGGATGAGCTACGTGCCGTTTTCTGGAGAAATGTGTTAGAATACAGTAACAGATGTACAGAAAATTCAAATTGAAATATTGAAAAACTCAAACGTGATATTAACATATTTGGTTTGTAATATTATGATGCGTCAGGGTTTCAAATAAAGCATTACTACGTATAGTATGTAGCATAGATGAATAATTATAAATAGATTCCTATGAATCACCTTATTTGTACCTTCTTTCATGAGAATTGTCTTTTGTTTCATATTGCAAAACTGAATGTTATTATCATAAATTACCAATGGAATAAGGTTTAATGGTAGTGGAAATGAATCCCAGCGGAAAGTAAGTAGCGTATTAGACAGGTCCCAATGCTGTTCTACCAGTTCGCGATGATGTATCGGTCTGCGACTGCTGCAACGCTTAGAATGAAATTGTTCCCATTTCATGTTTCATGAATTGTTTAGAAAGTACTACTTTGAAACCTGTGTCTGTTGGGTTAGCATTTAAGTTATAACCGGTGATAGCTTAAGATTGTCAGGTTTAGGCTGTTCGATATATGTGATTCCAATTGTGTTATAGCATTTGTTTTTTTACTTACTATTATGACATTTCAAAAAACCACACTTCCTATATATACTCGGTTTTGTTTAAACACCAAAACCTATATAAATATTTTAAATGAATATTAGTACTACCAAAATAAGGAAACGAAACAGCACGTTCGTTATACGCTACATTCCGGCATGTTGGCACTCGCGACGCGCGTGTTCTGTAATTAAGGGACAAGAATACATTACCCTGCAATAGCGGCCCGAGCTACCAGAATAAATACACCGATACTATCTTCAGTTACACTCTTAGTTAGTTCCTATATATGTATTTATATGCCAACATAGCTTAAGAGTTAGTTTTGTTTGAAGGTGATAATCTTAAAAGCTAATAACATTACGTTTAAGCAGATAAATGATTATGATTCCAGCTATTCTACTAATAATATAAACGGGAAATGTTCGTATGTTTGTGGCTTTTCACACAAACTACGGAATGGGTTTGAAGTTTGGTATGTCGGTAGATAAGACCCTGAATTGTCTAATGTTATCTTTGGTACCTGTGATATGTATCTTAGTATTGCCAGTGTACCTAATGGGGACAAAGCGGGTAGCGCTGCGGGCGCGGTTTGTTCAGTGAGAACTCATTTAACTTATTAATATAGTAGAAAAATTTTAGATACTATAGAGTATAGAGGATGGCGATTCTCTTACCATCAGGAGGGCGTCCGTCTCACCACTTCATTGAATAAAAAAAAGAAATGAAAAAACGGAACAGTTTGTGAGTCCGAACATGCTAATCTCTGCACTGATAAGTATCCGCTCCATTTAAAAATAGTTTTTGTATTTTCAGGTAAAGGGGCTAGTTCGCGTCACGCTTAAGTTACTGGTCGAAATCGTTGGGAGCAGTAAGTGTATTATAAAAAGGTTTTATAGTACCTGTCATTTATGTTTAGCGCTGAACGAGAATAGCTGCGCATCGGTAGAATCGCGTTTGTAATTGACGTATTGGTGTGAGAAAGACAACATAAATGGGACAACCAATCAACGCTTGCGCACCCGACGATCACGCGCCCCGCGCGCCGTTACCTCGATACCTAATTTTTGACTTCTGTGCAGGTTTCGTTCAGCGCTAAAGATTTGTGGCGCGTACTATAAAAATATGTAACCCGGTTTGGTTATTACGTTGCTAACTGGCGACTGCAGCGTATAAACATAATTATCGATTGCCCATTAATATCCCCCATGATATTTAATGATCCCTGACGGTGCCATGTCGGTGTATGTCTGTCCGCGTCTCCGCCCAGACCCTGCAAATGACTCGTTCCGATTCACTAGCTTGATATTGTTGAGCGAATTGGATCAATTAGCTCGTTTATAATAATAATTAGTTTTTTTTTAATTTGTTTGTATAAATATGACAATGTATGTTTATATAACAATTGAATGTTTTTTAAAATATAAGCAAAAATGAAAATTTTGTAGTAAAATTTTTAAAATAGTTCTTGTAACGTAACATTCTGGGGATGAAAATAGCTAAGCAAATATCTGGCTACGTAGTAAAACAAAGATGGCGCCGTCTATTAGTCTCTATGTATGTTTACATTTTAAAGACTACTAGAGTTAATCAAAAGAAAGAATTGTAAGTTATATAAAAAGTACGAAAAGTTTGTAGTTGGAATAGCGAATAAAAATATCGTCGAAATCAAATATGCCTAAATTATATGCCTATTAATTATAATTAATGTATTCTCATCATATTTTCATTACTAATTATAATTATAATGAATAATGATCATTAAATTTATAGACATGAAATTTCCTATATGTATTTATTTCGCCAACTACTAAATTTGTAACAAAAGTCCTACGTCGTACGAATTTCGATTCAGAAACACGGTGGAAGGTGAATAGCGATTGAGGAGGTCTCCAATAAAAACAGGCAGACACTCGCATTTGCAGAGCGATGGTGTTGTTGGTCACGATCGATGTCAACTTGTGTTCAATGCAGGGGACATTGAACACTGCCAGTTTCAACCCTAACTGATAACCATTTAAAGGGCTTGAAGGAAGTGAAACCTTCATAGAATTAGTCTTCATAGTGTTAAGTACATTTGTAAATAATGTTTTGTATTAATCTTAAAATTTTAATTGTCCAAATGTCGTTACAATACATCCTGGTCTAGTGTTTTCGTACATTATTATACGATTTAGAAATTCGTCAATCAACTTAATATGATATGCTACGTTGTTAAATTTAAATATAAATAATATTAAAAATCTTCATAAGTATTAGCTAGTACGAAGTCTATAGACAACTTTTATTATAAAGCTACATATTAAAAAAATTAATATTTTAATTTAATTTTTTTTAATCTTTGTCAAATATTTACGTTCATGCACACACACATGCTTAAATACGCATACGTATGCATGTGTGTGTGTACCAGTCGTGCGACAAGGCCCCTATCAATGTGCAACTCGAAACTCGAAGCACCGTCGAACGGAGACAATTAGCGACGAGACAACACAATCACAGCAATAAAAAACAATCGCATCCCAACGCAAAGGTGTCGCGATCGATCTCAGGCACAATGCGGCACACATCAAACACACCAAAGCGGGAGGCTTCACACTCCCTAGGAGCGTAACCTCTTGTGTTAATCAATGGGAACCATCGTTGCTATTGCAAAGAGGAAAGGTTTTTTTATTTGCATAGTGGACTATACTAGTATATTAATAGTTACGTACGAATCATCTTAACATTGAAATATTCCATAGAAATTCAAAAATTAAGTAGTAATTTTGTAAAACGCTGGGAATACCGATTATGAAATATTATAGTGTTAAAAGTTTTGCTATATTTTTGTTATGTTTGATGTGTTGATATATTTTTAGTTAACTGGCGACTCCATTGAGGAAACTACAGCAATTGCCTAACCAATTGAAATATTGCAATTACTTTAACATAAAAGACACGCTGAATAAAATTGTTAATATGAATACCGCGAGCAAACATACAGTTGTGTATAATTATTTTCAGATTCTCCCCATCAATTGACGGGTCTGGTTTAGTGCCGCCATTACACGCAATGAAAAGCAGACACTTGTTTAGCTAACGAGCCCGCCCGGCGCGGCGCGGCGTATTGTCGCAACAACTTTGCTTGCGTATAATCCACGCGAACTTGCACCGAACATATGTGAATGCTGAACATACATGTGTGATTGTGAACGTGTCAAACGTCATTTTTTACGAGACTGCAGACACATTTTTTGCATTTAATTGGAGCTTGAATAGATCTATGGTATTTTTAATTAATTTTTGGGGACTATAAAAGGGTTGTTATCTGGTGATTTTCAATAACTAATTGCATTTTTTCAATAACTAATTGCATTGAGAGTCTAAAATGAAAACTAAAAATATTCTAAAAGTACACATCCTTATCATTGGTGTGCAATAAAGAAAACTCGTACCATATACCATATGTTATACCCATTCGTATATCGTACCCAGAATATAATATGCATTATTTCAAGGAGTAAACGGTACATTTAGTTACAGATGATTCAGCTTAGGAACGTCAAGTTGAGGTGAGCACTGTAAGGACACGTCGCCAGGTCGCGGCATGCAGATGCTCCGAGCGCAATTTAACGACATAAGCCCGAAAATTTGCGAAATGTGGAGCGGATTTTAAAGCGTTCGTAAACTCGTTTAACCGGGAGCCTGTCCGCGGACAGTTTTCCGTGAAAAATTACCCCGGGAATGGATGCGGGCTTTTAGCCCAGTTTCGGGCAGTCCCGGCACGACCCGCCGATTTCCTTCGCCGGACAATTTGCGACTAATAGCTCTCCGCGCTTATGTGCGCCCGGTACCCAGCTACCGGCTAGCACGGACCAAATACTGATCAGCTTCAATTTATCTTTAATAATATAGTGAAATTTACCGTCATAAGATGCTTTAAATAGCTTTTAAAATATTCAATAAAAACTAAACAAATAGTCACAAACATAACGTTTATTCGATTTTTATATTACACTAACCAAAATCACATTTGCATGTCCTTCCTAAGAGTGTTGCCACATCAAAATGACATATTATTTCAAAGCGAGAATATACCCTCGAGAAGCTAACAATATTCTTATTTGATGTCAAAACATATTCCCTCATGTTTTTGTGAATTTGTTGCCAAGTATAGAATTGTGTGAAATTTAATATGAAGCTATTTCAATCTAACGGTAAGATACGTATTCTTTGCCTTAATAACTTACACGGTTAAATGACGTTTCACTTATGGCTTTTTTTTAACACCAACAAACAAACAATCTTTCAGGTTTATAAAAGGGACAAAACTTAACATATGTAGACACATTGTTTTTAGCCGGACAATCGTATGTTTAATAACAGCGACAGGGCGACCGACCAGCATGCGTGAAATAGCGAAAGCCTGCTAAGGGCGCTAATGACTGCGGGAGAGCCCTCCAGTGCGAGTGAACGTGCCCTCTCCACCTGTCTGCTTATTTTTCTTACCATTGTAATATAACTGTATACCTGTAACCTGTATAACAACTAACGACCCCTTGCCAAAGGTGTGCTTCAAACGTGCGCGATGCTTCCCCTGACCTGTCAATGGCGCCCTATTCAATGACGTGTTTGCTTCTCATTATCATTATGTTTAATAATGTTTTTGTGCGTGTGTTAATAATTCAAGGGGGTCTAGGAACTGAATAAATTTTGTTGGTGCTTTCCTTGCCTACTAATTGCTATATTATTATTTTTACCTTCAAAATTATATTTAGTTTTTGGAATGGTTAATTTGGTAGTCTATATTATATATATATGTAAAGTATGCATGTTAATTTTGAAGTTATGGCGCGAATGTATAGGCTATATAAAGTTTAGCTATCATAACATTTTTTGTATGTTTCTTACCAGTTGAAGTTAAGCACTGAGAATATAATGTATATGTAATATAACTAAATGTTTTAATGGCTTCAAAACCAAGAGTAAAAAATATAGTAATACTATATTTATGAATGTTATCAATAATTATATTCTGAATGTAGAGGAATGATGTCACAGTGAAATAATGTACGCGCCTCACCGCAAACAGACCCGCCAAACAATATTATTGACCACAAAATATTGTATTCCATTTCGTATTTATTAACGCTTTTACATATTATCTGTAACAATTGTAACTTGCATATATTAATTTCATTAAATTCAGGTTTATAGAAAAATAATGTTTTAGTTAGGTTTTTTATTGAGGTGTCGGCATAATAACATTAGAAGTGCGAAATATTTTGAGGATGTATGAAAGTAAAGATGTGTTACTCTTCCATCATATTTTTACCCGACAGTGAATACGAGAAGGGAAGCAACGTGGATAAAACAGCTAGTTCGATATAATATGTATAATGTATATCGTTATCAATAAACGGTCTTTAAAAAACGAATAGCTAAACGATCATGTTAAAACGCATTACTTCTATAGCGGATTAGTTGTCAAGTCTGATATTCATATAATCCATAGTGGGCAGTACAAGCGGGCGGCGGGCGGGGCGGAGAGCAGGACATTTTGCTAATTCTCAGCAGACATAACTAGAAGGGGCACAAAGGACGTCGAGATGGTTTCTAATTACGGAGACGGTTATGCAAATCGCCGCTCGGCTCTAATAAACATGCACCCAATTGTTCCACCTCCGGCCGGCCTGCCCGCTCAGCCCGCTCTGCCCGCTCTGTCCGAACAACCACGATACTCCGTTGTTTAGCTACAATATTCTACGCATATCCCTACTAATATTGTAACTGCGTTGGTACCTTGGTCTGGTACTATGTTAGCTGCACCGTATCGTAAAAAAAAGGAAGGGCAGTGTTTTATTTTGTAAAGATCTGAGAAAGTAGGTTACTTGAATTACGAAATAAGGCTGGATTGTTATGAAATAAAATCATGTTATTTTCGTATTTACAAGTGACGTTTATAAACTACCGCCGAACGAGAAAGTTGTAACAACAAAGGAGGCGTATCGCGAAAAGCTAAACAATGGCCGAACAAATGATTGTCGTGATAAATGAATAGCGGCGATTGATCGCGCCCGGAATCCTCCGGGACGCCTCCGGGCGCCTCATATCCGTTCTATCGTCTTCTTTTTCACTTTCAGCTCACCCAATAATGGCGTGTCATACAATGAGAACATTGAAAGTTTACTACTACGCTAATATTAGTGCATGTGTATCTTTCTCTTTTCTTTCCTTATGTGTTCCTCATTTCTTAGTCTCACTTTGGTAGAAATCCGATGGGCTAAATTCAGCATAAACAATCTTCTATGAGAATTATCATTGTTTCTTTAAAGAATATTTTACCAGCAAAATGACACTAAGACACAAGCGTAACATGTCTTACTTGTATACATCTTAGTTTTACCTTTGGCGTACAAAAAGTTTTATTTTATAGTATTAGTGAGCTAGACTAGATGTAGGGCGGATTATTATAGCCTCCCCCACGACAAGGGACCTCGGTATTACTAGGGTTGAAGGGTTGAGACGCTTCGGGGAACACAAGCCTACTGTAGTCTACATTCCGATGCGTGTAGCATATTATGTTATTTTAATAAAGTATTAAAATAATCAAACAAATGTCAATGCTGTCGTAGATGACTGAAGTATATTATAATAATTTATTATGTAACACGAGGTGTCAATTCCTCCACTGTTTTGTGAAAAATGAGGTAGCTTTTAGTTTCAAAATATGTAAACATTTCCAACCAAGTTTTAGTGAATAGCTTAGAGGATTTATATTATTATTATGTGGGGATGTTTCTCTTATGTACTTAAAAGTGCTACTTTAAAATAATCGCATTTGTAGAAATTTAATAGTTATTTAAACTTCGATAAAATAGACAGACAGACAGACTATTTTAGAAAAATCGTCCTTAAATTTCTTTAACAGTTATAAAATACGCGTCAAATACCAGGCGTCCAGCGACCGAAGGAGGTGGCATTAACACATGAAGTATGAAGTGAATTGTATCCCGGGCAGGCGACTCCGTTCCTATGGCCACGTACTTGGCGTTCGTTCAGCGCACTTGTTCTAACTTCCTTATTTATGGCCGGCACCGAAATCGAATGGAAATGGAAGGCGGGATTAAGATTCCTTGGCGACTATAAAGATTCGTGCGGATTAAACGCTTTGCGCCAACCTTTTGTATTTACAGTTTAAAACAACGAACTTTAAGGGAGAATGTGTGACGTATAAGCTTTTCTATATGAAAACTAGTGACCTCGGCTTCGCTCGCATTTATTATGCATGTATTATACATTTAAACCTTCTTGAATCACTCTTTTAAAAAAAACGGATGAGAATGGGTTGCGTAGTTTTAAAGAGATAAGCATACCTACATACGCGTATAAGGACAGAGAAATCGCTTATGAAAATGAAAATGAAAATGAAAATAATTTATTCACTTAAATCACATTGTGATATTTATGAACGTCAAAACTAAAAATATAGATCAATACAGACATGTTTTATTAGAGTTAATAGAATATTTTTCTGGAGCATAGAAGCTCTATTGATCAATAAAAAATAATCTTATAATTTAATAAGATTTTAATAAAGAGGTTTTATATTAGTTCTTGTTACCATACCCTGCGTTTAGCTGAGCTATTTTTGAATAATGAAATATTTCCCTGGCCCAGCGGTAGCGTGATCTTACTCCATAACTTTTCGTAACAAATTGACTATGTAGGAATATAATTTTTTACCTATAAATTATATCGTGTATCTAAAGATAATCTAAGATAATCAGTTAGCTAAATATAAATAATTTGATATATATAACAACTTAAAAAAGTGTTTGTTTTTTTTTAACTACATATACATACCATCGTATGGAAACAAGATACTCCCTTGAACTTAAGCATCACTTAAAGAGCTACTTACTCGTAACTTGACACCCGAAAGGGGTAAACGGTTGAATCAGATAAGGCGCTTTTAAGACAGCTCCATTGTTTAATCAATAAGTTCTTCAATGTATCTATTTGTTGTGAAATTCGTTATTTTTAAGTTAGTTCGTTTAAGAAGTACAAGGAAGACGTACAAAGACACATGTCAGTATTATATTAATTAAAATTGTTTATAGGTAATTAGGAGAATCTAGGATTTTGTATAGATCCTTAAAATGCAAAATAATAATAAAACTCACTTTTTAATAAGGCTTCCCTTTATATTTATTTTCTGTCTCGAATCGAATTTTAAATTTAAGTCACCATTTACTACAAATAGTTACAATTTCTATGTATTCTTAACATTCAACGTCACCTTATTTATTTATTACTTAAATAAAGTTAGTACAAATAGCACTACGAGTACATACCTACCTATCATAAACAATCAAAACAAATCAGCTTATAGCAATGCTCCAATTGTACTGCGAATAGCAAATGCGTGTGTATTGTGGCTCAATGCTATGGGATTGATATCGCCTCCAGGCAGAGCCGGGTCGTTTCATTAGTGCTAGTGATTTGTCAGGACCCAGCTATATGCAAGGACGGGTTAATTGATATTTGCGAAGGGCTCTCGCATTAGATCGTTAGTAGAACAATAGGTATATGTTGTTATTGCTAACAATTGTTTATGTCTTAAACAACAAATTTTATAGAATGTAATGTATTTATTTATAATAATTATGTATTTATAATAAGTCAAATTCAAAGTCAAAAGTATCTTTGTCCAATTAGGCTGCATATAGTAACACTTTTGAATCCTCATGGTATTACAAAATTCTAGCATCGCGTGCATTCTGTTTAAGCTTTATTGAGTACATAATATATTTTTCAAAGTCTGTTAAGAAATATTTTTAAGAACTCTTAAAGATTCGAACAAAGTTATAGCGTGAGCCTTAAGTAATGAAGGATTAATCCATTCTTGATTTTGTTTGAAAGTATATAATTCTACAGTGTGTATACTAGTATGAGAACGTATGTACGATGACGTCATAACGTAATTTTGAATTACTCTAAAGACATTTCTAGAAAGTTCGTCAAAGAGTTGAAATGAATGTCGCGGCGAACTGCTATTGGCATGAGTTCTTGCACAAAAGTGGACGAGTCGAAACTGTTGAAATCTGCAATACCGTTTGTTCAAGTTGTAAACAAACTTGCTTCTTTTATCCGAAGGCACTGGCTTGTTATCGCCGCTAGTGTTTGATACTCGTATTGTTGATGTCATTTGAAATGTGCACGTTTGAGTGTGTGCAGCTCCTAGATTTGGTCTTGAAAGAGCTCAAATTGCTCAAATGACTAACGATTGCTGTTTTTCGAAACTGACTAATTGACATTTGAAACGTTATACAGACTGGTCCTTTGAATGTTTGTAATAGACTATTTTATTAATAATGCATAAACATTAAATATTCACTCATAAAAATGTGTTTACATTAATTCAATGAAATATAGTTTTATTTAAATTTTAAAAGATGTTTTAAAAACTCTAGTGTTTGCAAATGGAATATTGTTTTTTATAGTCACAAAGCTTTGTTAACAAAACACTACTATATGATGGATTCATTGCAATATATGTATTCATATCAATTTAGTTGAAACAACACTCTATTCTATGAGTAAGTAATAAAGTTATGTTGGCTGCGAGGTATGAAACGGGCGACGGTAAGCGATCCTTATAATTTCTTTCTGATGCCGAATAAATCTAGGTGCGGTTAAATTGCCTTATCGGGCAGTATCAGGACGCGAATAAATCTGGCCGCGTCCCCCACTTTTATTAAGCTTAGCCTTACTTAAACCTTATTTGTTGTCTGCTATCTGCGAAAGTTGCTTATTGTTGAATTTTCTCGATAATGATCAAATTATAACGCTGAATTCGCGTTTGTGTTTAACTGAATGGATATTAACAGTAATATATTATGTTAACGTTAATAATAAGTATACCAAAGTATTTTAATTGAAAAATATACGTAAATCTGCGATGTGGAATTTTAAAAGTTTTTGTATTTTACTGAGTAACGCGTTTATTAATTTTCTTACGTCCTTCGTTATGGTATTATTCAAGTTTCAAAGAACAAGAGCATATACATATTATTATTATCAAATATGATAGCGATTGTAACGCTACGTAAACTAATGCAGTTAGGAATCACTTAAACGGCCCGTTTGTTACGCAAATAGCCAATTGCGCTGGATTGAGATCGATACGATTCGAGGACACTGCACGCCTTTTTGTCATGACAACAGATTGACGTTACTATTATTTCATACATGTATATTTTTTGTATAAAACTTTTAAATGTACACATGAATGGAAGTGGAATACAGTTGAAATTCAACATTCTCTTACTTTGATAAAGCAGAATAAACCAGCGATTCTGACTAAAAGAATAAATGAATTCTCTCAACGAATCCTTTTATTACACTTAGGATAGGAAAGGCTAAGACGAGTCAATAAACATAAGCTTCGATTAACGTTATCGATACTGCGTATTAGTTCATTCGGCTCCGACTCGATTGCGAGGATTTATGTGAGCCAGCAAGTTGAGATTGTCGGGTAAACATCGCTCCGATATTACCGACTTAACATAATCGATATTACACAATCGTATTTGGCGAATCGATTTTATTTATTCGACAGTGTCTTGCCAGGGCGCTCTGCCAACTCCGAATTTGAGTGTAATGGATCAAAGATGAGTTTTAAGGGAAATAATTGGCAACTCTCTTAAGATGAGCCTTTCTATTACGTAGATAAAATAGAATCTCTTTGTATTCTTTCTATGTTTTCAAATACCCACTGATGTTTGTTTCAAACATCAATCTATTTTAAAATCATAAAACATTGTAGGCGATCTATAAATAAGTCGTAAACAACAAAACTTTGAAATATCAAATTGCCATTTCGATTTTACCCATCAGAGCCGGCGCGCGGCGCTGAATGCGCGGAATAAAACTTTATGACAGTTCATACAAAATAGAGGAAAGCCGAGTTATTGGTAAACCAGAAGGCCAATTGTAAGTCGCGTTCGCATTTCATACAAACGAATCGTACGAATATCGAGTGGTTTTCGTCCGTACTGTATGTATCTCGCATACTTTTTAAATCTTCAGAAATGTATATAAAAAATGGCACTGTCGCTGTAGATATATACTCTTTACTCTATCTATCAATACGGGGCTTAACTATAGCAGTTAAGCCTTATTCTTATAACCTCCCAAGCCCATAGCGGCCGCGTCCGCACGTGTCCGCACGTGTCCGCACGCGTCCGTACGACTCGAACGCTCGGTCGAATCAAACGTGCGGCTTCACAGTGAACCGTGGAAAGTGTTCAATTACTCATCTCGTAAACCGTATCTCGTCGTAAAGCCGTTTTATGGAGTGCCGTCACATTGACAAATTAAATTACAGCCGTAACAAGCGCCTGATATGTCATAAAAAGTTACACCAATGAAATATACATGGCCATAATTGAAATGCAAATTACGCGTTTGACAAATGCTTAGGTGCGCGAAGTTGGTTAGCTGTGTCGTTGGAAATATGTAAATAAAACGGGAACATAATGACTGTTTTGTTTATGAGCTATATTTTATCACTTGAAGTTTCTCGATCGTAAATTTAACCTCGTATATGATATTACTGTAACGTGTACTCGCAAGCACATCTAGAAGTACATATTCATGAATGAAAACGATTTCTCTAACTCTCAGGCGTTCCAATACACTTTGCGCTTACAAATAAGCAATCTACATCAACCGCTTAAGACTACGAGCTTCTGGACACACACACTGACACACCCTCGTATTTCTATACACACAAACAACCAATAAATGTTCTGAAACGTATACACACACAACTAGACATGTACATATTACGCACACATTCGTAACTAAATACATACGTGTTAAGAGTAACGCACACATGCGCATACCTCCACACACTCACACCCCTAAAGTATATCCAAGAAGTATAGTCAAAAGTAGTTGTAAAACTTGGTCGAGTTGCGATGCATTGGGGGAATTTAGAACAGATTACCGGTACGTGCTGCCGATTAGTTGCCGGTTAGCCAGCAGTTCCATTCACGTCACTTTACTTAATAACTTTAAACATTAATAACTCCATGTTGCTGAAACACTTGGATAACAAAGAGTAACATTTTGTGTTGTTATTTGAAAAAGGAATTTGTTACAAATAGGAAATAGTTGGTACTCATTATCGACGTGTTGTGTATCGTGAGGGAGTAAACTTCTACGAGGGCCCACAGAGTTCGAGTAAAAGGATAACAATACCCTCATGAAACGGGAAACTTCGAGAATACAGAACAGTTGCTCCGATCTTTTGTTCGAGTGTAGTACTGCGTGACACCATTATGTCGACAAAGTAAGAATGCTCTGTAATAACAGAGGAGATAATCTAATACTATAAACATTATTCTATTAATTATCTCGATAGCATTCGATTTAAAGATTTTGCTTGAAATATAGCAGAGATATCAAACTTTAAACAAACATTGAGGTTTAAAATAGACAGAAAATCAAGTTAAAGCACCGCATTTGAACGACTGTTAGGCTATAAATATTGGCCGTGTTTGGCAACGTAAATATGAAATACACAGAAATAAATGTGAAATAAGAATGTAGAAGAAAAGCAGAAGCTTTTGGCGGGAAGACGGGAAGGCGGGAAGGCGGGAAGGCGCCCGAGGATATCCGCGGCGGCCATTCGCGCGAATACATTATGCACGCGCGTTACATCACTGGCGTGGCACGAGCGTTACCCGTTACACGCCACTGAATATTTACAGCCGTTTTACATCGATAGACAATAGCTTGGACTAGAATGTTTAATTTATAAACGTATACTTTTATTTCATATTTTTGAAAATCTACTGGCTTGACATCAAGGTAAAATAAGAACTATATACAATACTTTATAATTTAATTTATTTCAAATTGTACATAGAACTGACTTTTAAATGCAATGATTGCTTTTTCCGCGTTATTTACACAGGGTGAATCAGATAGAAGCGCTGTATAGGATCAATCAAGTTGGCGGCACTCCCCACTCTTCAACAAAAGAACTATTATAAAAACGATTTCTTTCCTCATCTTAGCCGTATATCAAAGTTTATCAGAATTCATTTTTTATTAGTGTAGTGATACTATCGATTTGATCAACTCAATTGCTGGTTATATTATTGTATGCAACCCTGTAACAGCCCCATTAATGATTAAACAATTACACTTTCAAATCTGGCCTTGTTCCTACGAGAGGTTTTGGCTCCTCATATTTCTGGATTGAGCCAACCGTTCTCTCATCAACACTTAATTCCCGAATATCCCGATAGTCCGAACTTGCCAATGGCAGTTGTAAAGCCAAGTGCGGAGATTTAGTGCA
Organism: Eurema hecabe; assembly: GCA_026213755.1. Taxonomy (NCBI): domain Eukaryota; kingdom Metazoa; phylum Arthropoda; class Insecta; order Lepidoptera; family Pieridae; genus Terias; species Terias hecabe. The sequence goes on along the minus strand of JADANM010006787.1, from coordinate 500,971 downwards.
CACCTGCGCGCGACTTTTTCCGTCGCCGGCTATTATATACGGCTGCACCACTTCTTGTTTTATAGCCGCTGCTGTTTATGGCTCTATCCAACTCGCTTAGGCTCGGACACTCGCGATTTTATTCCAACGTTCCTTGTTTTTTGGTCCAAAGTGATTTGTTCCAAAATTCGAACTAAATTGGCGAAGTGCGCGTCGGGGTACTCATAATATGAAAGATTATACTTAGCCAATAAATTCTCCTCAATGATGTTAATTTTTAGTTTGATGAAAATACTGGAAATATTTTACTTGTAAAAGAAAGCGTTTGTTCGCATGCCGATGAAAAGCCAGAGAGACGAACACGCACGAATCATAGTAGATACAATTACTAAACCCTTAAAATGGAATTCTTTAAGATCAGCGATGAGCTATACTCAGATAACAAACATCTATGAATTTTAAACTCCATCTTCATCCATATTTAAAAATTCCATTCTTACTTTAAATAGGAGTACAAATGAAAAATGGCTTGACCCCAAAGTGCGGCTTCATCAGTCAGTCAATTTAACTGATCCGGAAACCGGCATCTTAGCGAGGCTTATCCCGAAGGCTTTTCGCTGCGAACTCATTCTGTGTGAATGGTGTTCTTTTTCTTGGCTTTAGCTAATATTGTGACGTTGCCCTTTTATGTTGTAGTGCCTTTTGGGATATTTTTCACGACATTATTTTTACTCTTATTCGAGGTTACAAATTATAATCATATCTATAATTAAATAAAGAGTTCGTGGCAACCAAATCGACTTTTTTCATTTATATAAAACACAGACCTTAGTTGTAAAGACATCTAATACAACTAAAAATCCTCAAGGCCACATACAATAAAAGCTCAAAGCTCTGATAAGCTATTCGGTGCAGCTTAAATATGACGTGAGTGCGCAAAGCCGCGCTAAAAAGGCTTGCGGTGAGAGATTAGTGTAAGGATACTGCGAGATTGTGAGCGAGAGAGTCGCGTTGATCCCACCTTTAGACCTAACGTTATATTGCACTTACTGCATCCATGTGAACTTATGACTGACTTTTTGTCTCATTTAAGAGTGCTCAAGGAACTATTTTTCAATTCTGAAGAATTTTCAGGAGATAGTGTTTCCAGTGACATCCTTACGAATATAATTTTAGTAATAATACGGTTGACTCATGATTAACTTATATCGTGTTTCTATGTCGGTTTAAAATAGATATTTTCGTGTATTAAATTGATATTTATGCGTAAAATGTGAGAACGTATAAAAAACACCTTAACTACATATCATAACTACTTTAAATAAAACATATACTCGTAAGTATCCATCCCTGATACTCTGCCAACTAACCAGGCGAGTATCGGTGACCTTCCAATAAAGATTGCGAAGCTTAACATTAGTATCCCGGCTAATCTCAAGTTACGTTTAGCGCCGGCCAAATCCGAGCTCGCCTCTACCTGCTTATCTTTGAAACAAAAGTATTCCGTTTCCCGCTAATAATGGGTTTTTTGTTTCAATTAGGACACGGATCCCGAACAAAAACGTTTAAAAAGCGCGCGGAAACAAAAGTTTTGCATAAAATCTTCGTTAGCGACGATGTTTACTGTTATGTCTTTTTGTTCGAATACAAATTAAATTAGCCCGCTCGCAGGCAACTTTTTGAGTTTCTCAATATCTCGTTTAATGTTCCTTTGATTGTTACAATTCCCGTTCCGAATTGAACGACGTAAAAAGGAAAAGTTGTCACAATTCGTGTACGTATTTATCTTGAGTCGTATTTTAAGATGTCGAATTCGTCTTGCTACTGATATTATATTAGGAAATGTTCTCTACGTATAACTGGACAAGTTGGCCAAATCTGCATCTATGGCATATCTAATGCAGACTGATGAAACTAATCTACTCAAGCATTCCGTTTGTTCTGGTCGACAGGAGCGCCGTCGACGAGCGTTCACAGCCGGTCCGGAGCGGTCGTCAGTCGACGCCTCGACGCCGGACAGCAGTCCGGGCGTCGGTCAGGCCCTGACGTCGCCTGTTGCGAGCGTATTTGCATTTGTCTGATTGATTATTCAATCGCCAGCCGGCGAAATGATATGCTAATTGATATTATAATGCGCACCGCTTGTATTGAAACAAACATTTACACTGAGCAGTTTGGATAGTCTTGGGAGTTAGCTCCGAGCTATGTATAGCTTGTGTATATTGCGTTGTATGTATTGTGTAAATAAGAAATATACATGTATGTTGTCGATTTAATAATGTCGGATACTCCTTAATGCAATCTAATTTTCATATCGTTACCTCATTATTATTAATCGATCTTTTAAAAGTCAACAGAAGCTGCAAAAACAATATTAATACAGACAAAAATAAATCGAGCGGGAACATTTGAAGCGATTCCAATTTCAAATTCGCTCGCCATCTGCCGATTAAATAGCAGTATCGGGCTCTTTGAGGCCCGCGCCCCTCTGCCCCGCCCCGCCCCGCCCCGCCCGGCGCCAATGAGCGCAATATCGCGAACGCGTTTTTTCAATCACCACTCCGCCACACTCCAAGTAACGGCCGCTTCATGAAATATTTATAGCCCGGGACGGCCTTTTCCCGAAAGGCGCATAACAAACCGAATAACATTAGTTTATGGCGGCTCACCAGTCGCCACTCGGCTGCACTAAAACGCTTCCTGAGTTTTGTGCTCGCCTTCAGTTATAACTTAGTCGGCCCGCCTCGTTCGACGTTTCCGCGTATTAAAACTTTATCAAACTTCGCTGCGGCCCAGACGCCGAAATAGAACAATACATATAATTTGCGTAATATTTGTTCGGGGGCAATTAAAGCATTCGAACACTGAATGAATAACTAATTACTGTCGCCGGGCCAGCCCGTAACGTGACACAATGGAACTTTAATCATACGTCGGCCATTATAGCTGGAGCCCAAGAACTGGCTGAAAATGAAAATAGAAGGCGGTGTTCCTTTTTCAAAATAATGGAGTGGCCGAGTCTCCGCGGGTCGTTAGCGAACTCGAAACTTGGATTGAACAACATTTGGTGCGCGTTCGAAATACGAAATGATTAATGTCTGAACTGTTTATGAAGTTGTTTGGGGTTACTCAACGGTTTCCCGCGCGATACAAATTCATATTTTTAAGTGACATAAAAAGTCGATGTAGCATTTTTAAAGACATGGGTATCGTTTATTGTTTTATACTAAGATAACATATAAACGCAATTTTAGAGAAATACTGGACCAGTAGTAGAAAATAGTATATTAATATTAGCGCGATAAACTACATTTTCCAATTACGTAGTGGCGTGTAATCTGTAAGCACTAAGCGGGGAATAGAGCAACCCTTTAAATCGAGCGCAGTGACAGTGTCATTAAGAGAAAGTTAATCCGACTGAAAGCGACAACAGCCCTGTTTGCGGAGCACGAAACATTTGTATCGCTCTGTTATCTTAACAAATATTGAAATAGTATTATTGGATCGCGCGGGCGGCGGGACGCGAGCACTATCTAATTGTTTACTGTTTTAAATATTTGTCTCACAAACGTTTACATTACAATAATACAGAAAGCATATTTAGACTGTTATTATTCTATCAAATAATATATTATTATTTACCTTTATTGATACACGTAGAAAACGCTTAAGACTTATCTGGCGTAATTATTATTTCAAAATTATTATTTCCCGGCAACTACTACTAACTTAAGAAGACATGTAAAGAGATTATAAATTGGCAACTACTAAGCCTAATTAAATATATATTTACTTAATCTCGTTTCTTTTAGCAAAATAAATAAGTGATTTCATTAATATAATCGAATAAATCAAATAAAAACTTTTTCATTCCCGCCAAATATTTTTCTAACGGATTTTATAATGGAGCTGTCAAATTTGAAAATGGAAGTGTAAATTGTAAATTCGATTCGGCGCGAAGGACGCTACTTCAGATCGAATTTGTAAGTAAACAAAGGGGTATTGTGTGTCGATTGGTCGTTCAATTAACAAATAGCAGGTACTGCCGCTGACAGGCGATAGGAGATAAGTAATAGTGACGTCACGCGATAGAAGCCGCTCCAAAAATCACTATTTTATTCAGTCGATTGACAGCTGGTGTTTGGTGCAGTGTTGAATAGTTCATTGATTAGTTGTTACAAAGCATAGGTACAGAAAACCCTATCAATGTTACTCATTACTTTCAAGTTGTATTTGTTAAGTATTTTAAAAAAGTTAATTATATAATAATACAAATTTTCCTTCATACAGTTTTCCATTTCAATAATTATATACTCAGCAGCTTATCTAAGGTAAGGCTAAACATTTGCAAGCTAAGAAGCCTTTGATACGCGTTGCTTATTTACTTAAGTTAAAACGGATGGTAGAATAATACCGATGCTCACACTTGCCGCAGAAAATGCAATTTTTGGCGATGTGAATAGCTCTTAGTATCTAGTAAAACTATATCTAATAAAACATCTTAATAATAACACTTGTTTGAACGAAATTTATATTAGGTTAATCTAATAATTTGTTCTTATGCTTTAAATATGAAAAAGTTCTCAGTCGTGTTATTTTTGATTTGATAAGATATGACGTCACTTGGTAAAAATAAGAGTAAGATGGTATAATAGCCATTAAAATATTGTCGGGATTGAGGTCTTTGAGAGCTTGCGGGGCGGGGCGGGGCGGGGCGGGCGGCGACCCCAAATGGACTTTTGATGTAAGGAACCGAGCGATTTCTTTGATATTCATACTGACTATTTTCATAGCCAAATATCTCTTATTTTTATTATAATAATATTTTTAATAAACAACAGTCTGATAGGTCCTTTGTACAATTGAGTGTTTTCAACCGACTTCAAAAAGGAGGAGGGTCTCAATTCGACCCGTATGTTTTCTTTCTATGTTTGTTACGCGATAACTCCGCCAATTATGAACCGATTCGAACAAATCTTTTTTCGGCGTATAAGTAATACCTCAAGAGTGGTTTATATTAAAAAAACAACCCCCAAGGGTGGAAAATTGGGGATGAACTTTTTTATACGCAATATCTCCGCCGATTAAATTATGAACCAATTTGAACGATTATTTTTTTTGTTGAAAAGGTATTATCATGAAGTCGGTTTTATTTTTTTTTAAAGTTAATTATAGTGAATATAGATCAAATTATGTATACACCATCCCATTCCATATCTAATGATAATTATTGTCTTTTCACAAAAAAAAAATGGATAAGGGAAATATTATTTTCTAAGACTTTTAAATCACACATAATTAACATATTTTACCGATTAATCAATATCGACTGATTGGATACTTTTTTTAGGATACAATCAATTTTTGTTAATCAAAAGTACCAGGACTTCAGAACTCTGTAGGCAGTTGAAACGCATGGCACGATTGTACGAGAGCTCTCGAGGCAAATCTCGCCACTTGACCTACTAATGTATGGCCGATACAAACAGCTAAGTGCACTGACTTGTAGCTTTGTTCAATGACCCAATTGATTTTATAACGCCTATGTAGGACTATTAAATAGTTGAGAACTAAAGGTCCTTGACCAGTAACAACTGATTATTATAAATCTTAATATAATATATAAAACTCGTGTCACAATTTGTCCTCAATGGACTCCTAAACCAGTTAACCGATTATAATAAAATTCGCACACCATGTGCAGTTCTATCCAACTTGAGAGATAGGATAGCTTACATCCCGGTATTGCCCCGGGAACGGGAACTACGCGGGTAAAACCGCTGGGAACGGCTAGTAAGTATTATAAAAATTCAACCACAATTATCCAAACGTATGAATATTAGTTGCATTACATCGTTTTATGTTTTATTCATTATATCGTTTCACTGCCCAACTGTCTTCATTGTTCCTTAGTTATAATGGAAATATACTTTATACCAGTTATGGTTTTGAAACATCAAATAAATTAACAATAATATCGTGCGAACTATAATATGCTTAAGAACTTCTGTCTATTTTCTATCATGCTTTCAGTAAACTTATTTATTAATTTAAAAAAATATTATACATACAGACGAATTGAGAACCTTCTACTTTTTTGAAGTCGGTGAAAAAGGATATTATTCAAGATAGTTTGAAATAGAAGTTATATATTATAGTTCTATACAAGTAAAACCGCTACGCACAATTGGTTATTCATAAAATAATAGCTTTAGGTCTATTAAATTTATAACCCGATCTAGTAGAATAATTAAAATATCCAGCATTCCGATAATTGCTTCAACATCTGCAGCCTCAAATTAATTTCAAATACGCACTCATTACCGCCATATTTATTTTAATCCTCAATTATTCGTGTTTATTTGAATTATCATTGCACTCGCATCGTTAGCGTGTAACACAGTTAATTTATTTGCTTTTTTAAAATTAATTAATGGTTAAAGATATCAAATTTGTTCTAATCGGATTTATATTTATTAAGGCGCAGTTTATGTTTTCGTTTACGTAGAAAGTATATTCATAATATCATCTAATTTCATGCAAAAGTCATTGATTCATTAATTAATAAGTTGTTTCAAAAAAGATCAATAAGTATATATCAATAATAACCTTCACCATCAATAATAACAAATTGGATTTAGAAGATGTTCCTTCTCATCCAAACAAAGCAAAATTGCCATTTTAAAGAAAGAAATTTTAGCATTTATAGTGCTAAAACTTATGTCGAACAATAAAACATTTCCTCGCTCGTAAAAAAACTCGAGAATCGCATTACTTAAAGAAAATTACCTCGCAGCAGAGCGATATTTAGAATCATGCCCTCCACTGAATAGCCAGGAAATATAATAGGTTTAACAAAAACAACACTCGTAGGGATAAATTGAATTCAGCAACAGATCCTGGCGCCGACGTTAACAAGTAACAAGTAACAAGTAACAAGTTGCAACAATAATTACATTATTTCAGTTAATTCCTATTCTCGCACGGCCGACGACTCGCTTACTCGAGATACGTTCTGTTATGCAAATAACATTGAATAAACACGCCTACTGAAATACTTTTAACAATATTTTAATGATTATGAAAAAAAAACTTAAGTTGCTTCTCTGTGTAACGTGAAACTGACAATAGTCAGTTTAATAAAGCAGTATTCTTGCTATTTAGAAAAGATCGTAGTTCACGCACAAGCTTATGAATGTTTAAAACAAATGCATTTAAATAATGTCCAGCTGCAAATGCATTTAAATTATATATTAACGAGTTAAAGAAATGTTAAAACATTGTTCAATACATTTATGACTCTTCACTTGAATACTTCAAATTTGTTTATTTCAGGATTCGTGTTATGTCACTTGCCAGTACGCCGCCATGATATGCATTAATCATTCAAATGATTCAATTATTATTAGTTTTAGAGTTTAATAATATAAATACAGAAAGTATTTTAAAAATCTTTTATCAATTTATATTTAAATACACATTAAATATAGTGTTACTATTAAATATTTGATTCCTTTATCTACCATATTGCACAAATAACTTGTATTCAAACTAACAATACTGAATGAAAAACTTTAAATAGGTAAGTTAAGAATACTTAATATTTATACAAAGCGCCAGGTGAGAATGGAGAACGGACTCGAACAGGTAATTGAATAAAATGTGCCAATGGATTTAAAATAGAGCTAACAGATCTTAAAAGAATTATAGAAGAGGAAGCGCAATACAATTAAGTCGGGTTGCGACACACGAATGCCATTACACCGACTTACTATACTCGAATATGTTTACTTCGTAACACTGTTTAGTTTTAGATTTGTCTAAACATAGCGTAAGGAAGGAAAAATAATATAATAGTGCTAATTTAATCTACGTATATGGCATATTTCAGTTAGATTCATTTAGTAGTTTTTAGATAAATAAGCAACAAACATATGGCTTTACAAACTTTCGTGTTTGTAATAATGGAATTTATCTTTTACTTCTTTTCTATACTTGCAGTTTTTTTTTGTTATAGGTATATATATATTTTCCATAGCTGTTTGTAATACGCTCTTTCTATAAAAAATATTTCCTTTTAAAACAGACTGAAAACGATATAATTCAGATTTAATCCTTTATATAATATTGCAGAATATCGTCATAAATGATATATTTATATGAAATGATACTAATTGAAGCGAACTGAAGTCTCGTTCGGGCTCATTGTACCGTTTGATGGATTTTTATCAGATTATCTCTTTATGTATTTGGCCAAAAATACAAATTACTATATATCTTTACTAATATTATAAATGCGAAAGAAGGTAACTCCGCCTGTCTGTCTTTCCATCACGCTAAAACTACAGAACCGATTAGAACGAAATTTGGTACACAGATGGCCTGAGAAAAACATAGGCTACTTTTCAACCGACTTCAAAAAAGAGGAGGTTTTCAATTCGACGCGTATGTTTTTTTTCTACCCGTATGTCTTTTGTTTGTTACGCGATAACTCCGCCAATTATGAACCGATTTGAACAAATCTTTTTTCGGCGTATAGGTAATAACTCAAGGGTGGTCTCATTAAGTTATTAAATTTAATTATTAAATTTAATAATAAAAAACCCCAAGGGTGGAAAATTGGTGATGAACTTTTTTATACGCAATATCGCCGCGGATTAAGGTGAAGGAGTCAAATTTTATAAAATTTTTCATATATGAAATTCTACGCGGACGGAGTCGCGGGCAGCAGCTAGTTCTTAATAAACCTATATAAGCTGGAATTAACTGAAATCGTTTCGAGATACTTCACGATACACCCTAAATATACAAGCAAACTAATCCTGAGTTTAATGAAACAACATTGGGCATTATTTAATCTGCGAATCTAATTCGAGTATAATAGAAATAGCTGAATGGGCACGCGGTGACGTATCCGACCGGAATAATATTATCCCGGGAATCAATCCCGGCATAACATTATCCTGGGACTGGGCCCGTCCCGACGGACCCGTGAGAATCAATAAACATTTATTAGCTCTTTTGCACATTCGTCCCTATATTTTGGGAATATCATTTGTTAATATGGAGTTTTTGAAAGAGAATTTACAGTGACGTCACTCTAGAGTGGAATTATTGCTTTTAATAAACTGTTATTTATTCAATGCACGCGGTTTTATTAGGTTCAAGATATTAGCTATATTGAAAATGGTTTACTTATGGTCACAGATATAAAATATATACGGTATACTTTTGTTTATTTGATACTTATGTCTGTTTCAAGAATGTTTAGTATTCGTCGTATTTGAGACCTGTATTAAGCATTTGTGTACTATCTCCTACTTATTATACTTACATATAAGCAGAAAAAAGTTAGCTTTAAAAACCTAACCAAGCCAACACCTTCGTAAATCGAATCCCATAAAATCTAAAATACCATAATTTTCTGTTCACTCATCAAAACAAGCCAAAGAATAATATTTTTCCCGACCAGTGGGCCGCGTCAATAGATGTAATAGTTATTATTTGTCCCCCACTCGACTCCCCTTTTAGCAATTTCCCGTAAATATCCCTTTCTAGGTGTCAATAGAGGGTCGCAGTACAGACGTGTTTGATAAAAATATACGAAACGCGAATAGAGGACGGAATAATTTGATCGCGCGCTTATCCGACATGTGCTGAACGGGAATTATTGTTATTGAACTAAATGCAGTTTATTTTAGGAAGTTATCGCGGGTATTGCTGGAAGGAATATGTTTGTTTGTTTGTGATAGATTTATGTTGATATGTAGTGTCGTAAATGGTTGAGTCTATTTCATTATACTAGCTGTGTCCCGCGCAATACCGGGATGTAAGCTATCTTATCTCTCGAGTTGGATCGAACTGCACATGCTGTGCGAATTTTATTATAATCGGTTAAGTGGTGTAGGAGTCCATTGAGGACAAACATTGTGACACAAGATTTATATATATTAAGATGTATAATTGATATTAAGAAACTTGCCGTTTGGTCATTCTTATATGTCGGAAATATTCTTCCAAATTGATAAAGAAGTGGAAGTAATATAATGCCACGTTTCTCTTGTATAAATATTCTTATTATTTTATTAAAAGAGGAGTTCACGAGCAGGCAACCCACCTGATGGAAAGCAGTTATATGATAGACGGTTAAAAGGAAATACGTCATTCTCTAACAAATTAATTATAAAATAAGAAATAATTTAATTAGTATGAAAAAAGCGTTTTTTCTTGAAGCAAATACGTTGATAATGTTATACGTTGAAGTTTACTTGGATCCAGGTAACTGTGAACATAGATAAACTTGAAAGTATAAGCACAAAGGCTAGATAAGATAAAACTCATCCGCTAATAATCTGAGCTGAGCTTCGGGAATCGGCTAATCCTTTTACAGGAAAACATTTCTTAACAAGCCGAGATTACGTCAAAACTTGTAATCTGTTAACGCTGAATACGAAAGGGCTGCGCCAGACGGGCGGGTCGAACGCCGCGGTTTACCTGCCGCGTTTTGTTTTGTTCTAAGTTACTTGGTAATTAGGAGTTAAAACTTATGATAATTGAAATATAAGTTCAAATATATATTAAAGTTATTCTTAATGTTTCAAGAAAGTATTTTCGTAGCGTTCTTTAACGTATGTACATTGCAAGGTATTTGTTTACTTAAATACCTATCTATTAAACTAACAAAGTATAAATTTATGGTGTAAATGCTGTACTTCTATAACACAAATTTTGTTTGAACCGATATCATTATATAATTTACATCTGGTTTTCTAACCATACCATTTTAATCGTGGTTTCTCATATATCTTACATATATATGTATATTGTATATACACAAAATACAAAACCACACACAGACTACGGAATTGATCCTCGATTCTCTTTTATCAAAAAAGATTGTTGAATCATTAAGAGCAGCTCTCGCGCGAGGCTCCTAAGCGAACGCCGGCAGCGAAGCATAATCCCTTGTTTAAACGAAGATTACCTCTTATCAGCTGAGACCAGGGCTTTCCTCACTTTCAATTAACCAGCATTTAATTTTTTGTGCTACCGGACTTGAGGTAATTCTATTAGGAGTTTGTTCCTAGTAACAGTTTGATGGTAGATAACTGGAATGTAATTGGCCTCTTGTGAGGGCAGGTTCTAAAATGGTATTTAAAATATATTCGCTTAAATGGTCATCAATGTTACTTGATATTTTTAAATGTGACTTTGACCACGTCTATAAATACATAAAACGATTTAATAAATGAAAAAATGACCTTATAATTTAATAACTTTATTATGAAGCTCATAAATATGAAAACAAATAGTCTTCTATTTGTATTGGCTGTTACTTGGTAGCATGAATCATTCTCACGTATAAATATAGCTACTTACTTTATGATCACGTCATATATTAACCTTCTCTAAGGAAGTTTTTTCAGAGCAAGCCGTAGCCCGTAACGAAGCAGTACAGCTAAACATCAGCGTGTTGGAGCTAACGCACGTCCAATGCTCATATAAAAAGGTCCGCTTACGATTCGCCAAATACGCAATACAATCAACATTACGCCAGCTGCCCCTAAATTATGACCCCACCCCAGCCCCTATGTATCCAATGTGACAATTGGTATCGAGAACACGTATTTTTATTTGTCTTGTTTATAGCACTATTCCTCTATACAGTGCGAGTGTTCGGAGGGAACAAGCTCCCGATAGATTTATGTGGCAAAAAATAGCGGCAATTCGACGATATTTATATCAGAAACGTCTGCTCATGTGCTCACGTTCAATTCATCATACATGTTTAGTAGGTACATATGTTTTTCGTTTCCACCAAATATTCTTTTAGAATCTCATTAAGGGATAAATGTACCCAAAGAGAGAACCGAAAATGGTAATGAAACTCACATGACGCTCAGTAAAAGCTTTCGCTCTAACCAGACCGATTCAATTCCAAAGTTCACTCGTAATAAGATCTCCGCAAGAAAAAAGATAGTATCGGAATTGACAGTTTAATCTAGAGGATTGGAGCGGGACGCTGCAAGGGGACAAAGAAAAAACATTTGCGCTTCAGTGGTACAGAAAGTTGGGGTCGAGTGATGAATGACGGTTGCGGCTTCCTCGCTGATTGGAGTCCGGTCAACCCTCGCGCGCAAATTAAACTAAATAAGACTATGTTAATAGAGTAGTGGAGCTTGTTGGATGTGTCGGGTCGGTGCTACGCTTTGCTTCAGTTCACTCGCCTTGCCGTTAGCTAACTTAGTCCTTCCCATTCAGTATTATGTTAATTAAACCACCAACATATCAAGGAAACGTTCTAACTATCTTCAGTTATCCTTATTATAATAAACATTACACAACGATGTACGTTGACGATAGTCTGTCTACCTTTAAACTTTATAAACACCAAAGAAATTAACAATTTTACACATCACCGAACGTATTTCCTGTACCAATAATTTTCAATCTATTTACAATTATTAATTAGGAATGCACGAATAAACACTCGGTCAATGCTAGCTAATTAGGAGCTATAAATAGCGACAATGAAACAAAACAGGTCCAAATAGGATACGATTCGGTGTGACCCGGCGGGCGCACGCAACGCCCAATCACAGGGACAGCTGCACGTTCCCACACTCACGTTACTAATATTAAATTATAAAAATACAGTAGCGATACTAATGCGACAAGTTCTAAATCGCTTTGTTATTTATTCGAAACTTAACACGTAATATATAATATGTTCATCTTGATAGAGAACCATTGGGGCTTAACGATCGGCCAATCAGAAGTTTGACAGGCTAATGGTATTGTAGAAGGCTATATTTATATAGATTCTATATAAATATAGCTATAACAGGGATTCGCCAGATGTTATGTCTTCTATAATCTAGATAATGTTGTATTTTCATGAATCATGAACAATTACTAAGTTAACAGTCTTGCAGATGCATTGCCAGTTTTGGAAGAAGAAGAAAAGGAAAGGACCTATAACAGCGAGCAACGGACATCAAACAAAAACGAACTAACATTTCGATCATCACCACTGAAACTACAGTTAGTACATGACTCATAACTCAATAAATGTTTGTACAACGTGGATCTGATCACATCTGGTTAGTGTCCGTCGGACACGGAGCGGCGAGCGGTGACCTTAATATTTATATTTATTACGGCGTTTGCTCCCAAGGTCCCCGGGGACACTTTATTGTATATAGCTGTACTGAGGAGACCCTTAAGAATTATTATCCGTACATGCCATAAAGTGTAACGTTTACGAAACTTACTGGAACATCAAGTGATATTATCCGATGGAGCCAACCAATTTGTTCAGCTACTTAGGATACGTAACTATAGGACATATAGTTTATTATACTTAATTATAAGAACCAAACTATTGTAAGGATTGGGCCTATATCACACTATTAAAATCGAACTATCTTTTTCAGGTTGTGATGTTACAAACACATATTAAACATAAGAAGAAGAAGAAGATCTCCTACAGGCTACAAAAGTAGAAGAGTAGATATCAAAGATAGGTAAAGAAGTGTTACGGCTGGAACAGGCAATGAGTTATAAAGAAATAGTTCTTCCTCCAGCGAATACCTACTCGTACGTTACTCTGACAAATCTGTTTGTGGTACAAAATGACGGATAAACTCTTTTTTATACACGTAAATGGTATTGGCAACATAGTATGCGCTTGAAAACTCTCAATTGTTGTTGAGTATCATAGTCAGCAGATCGGTATTCATTATTTGTAAGGATGATATTATAATTTGATGTATCGTATTGATAATATTATGTTTAAAGCTCCTTCACGCAAAAACTACTGAATCGATTTCACTGAAGTTCAGCATACTAATAGTTTTGACTCCAGATCAACACATAGGTTTCTTTTTATCCCGGAATTGACACGGGAACGGAAAGTAGGTAAAACCCCAAGGCGCGACTAGTCGTTTATATTGACAATATGCCTGTACATTATATCATAAAAAGTGTGTTAAAGTCGGCCGTTACGCGAGCGTCTAAATATTTCCCCAAAACTCATAAGAAATGTACATTCATCCGTCGTAAAAATATTTCGCTGCGTTATGACATGAATAACAAAGTTAACCCCAATAAAACGTTTAAGGCCGTTAAAAGCGTTCGAGAAGGCTCTCATATCCCACTCGTCCACCGTGGTGACGATACCAGACACCAATAAAATCAACTTTGGCTTCGCTACCACGGTTTCTAGAATTTATAAGCCGGTACTAAGATCATCAATATCATTTACGACAAAAGAATATGAGAATCCTCCTTTTTTTAATTGGTTAAATAGGTATGGCTCTAAAGAAGCGAATGGCGATATATTTTTACGCGCCATTTTGATGTGTATTTTTTATTTGCCGCCAAAACCATTAGCTTTTAATGAAACGTACAGTTTCTATTAATTGACGCGCGGTGAAACTGAATAAAAATAATTGACAAAATTCATTTAGATCCCGAGTTCAATTAGTGCACGTCTCTATTTGTCTACATGTTGACTGTAGGTAGGTATATGTATTTTATTAATATTTCCTACGTATTCATTTTTTTGTTACGCTGTGATACTTTAAGCGCGTATCCGTGAATTTCGTTTCAAACCAAACTAAGAATTATCATAATTTACTTCATATTAATTGCAGTAATCGATCTAAGTATCGCGATCACAAGGTATGATATGGATGATGAGTCGGACAGGAGGTATACGCCTCACATGATTTAGTTTACAAACGTACCACGAAAATGTTTAAACCAGGAGTCCCACATTCATAATATAAAATTGCAAAATTATATCATTTCTTTAGTTTCAAACCGGTTAATTTGATTAGCTCTTTCACATAAGCTTCGTTACAACATTAATTTAAAAAGTTTAATGTGTTTTGTTTGTAGGTTGTTGTTGAATAATAAAGTTAGTTTCGTATTTCATTTGTGTAGTAAACAACCTACGCATTTACAACCCAAACATATTGACGAAAAATTATAATGTATTTTTTAATCGCCTCATGTAAATATCTTTAGTATACACAACTATATTTAAAAAACGATTTATAATATTTATTAGTACTAAAAGTTAGAAAATAAACTGCCAACTAATCGTTAAAATAAACGAAAAGAAAACCACAATAGAACGCCAATCATTATTAAACATTAAAGGTAACTCTGACGAGCATTAGACTCGGTAAATATTAACAATTCATTACAAGGCAGCTGTTTTTAAGCCGTTCTCAAATCTTAACATAAAATAAAGGGAAGCGTCCCTCGCAAAGGGGTGGTCAAATGAGGGTCCATTATTGCATGCAGGACAAAGAAATGGCCGATCGCTTGCAATTATAAGGGATCAACTCTTAAGAAAGATATTAAGTACTATTTTCTAACTGAATTGAATATGTTTGGGAATTTCCAACTTATTCAAAGCTAGCAGCTTTAGACAATACAAATATATTATTGTTATAATTAATTTCTATGTCTATTTAATATCCCGGTGATTTTGAGAAGACGGTTTTAGGGCTACCTTTTTCCATAATAGTAAAAAAACTAACGAAGCAATCTACCTATTGCCTAATTAAACCATTTGTAACTAGAATAACGTTATTGACATACCAAAATAGATTTCCGTTCGTAACCCCAGAAGCGTCTTCCATTAAGACCTTAATACAAAACTTATTATCAACCCTCATCCCTTTGTGCGATCATATTAAAATTACAGAAATGATTTCAATGTTCGTGTTTACAATTACACGATGCAGGTACAAAGGGCGGCCCGAGGGCGGCGAGGGTCGCGCCGTAAGAATGCATCCCCCTCTCCCCTCCTCAGGAGTTCGGAGGAATGCTACTGTACTCTTGTTTGTTATCAAACATTTTATGTTATACTAGCTGTTGCTCGCGACTTCGTCCCCGTTGATTTGTTTTTTCATTATTTCTTCGCTCCTATTAGTCGCAGCGTGATGTTATGTAGCTTAAAGCCTTCCTCGATAAATTATCTATTCAATAAAAAAATAATTTTTCAATTCGAACCAGTAGTTCCTGAGATTAGCGCGTTCAAACAAGCAAACGAATAAACTCTTCAGCTTTATATATTAGTACTAGCTGTTGCTCGCGACTTCGTCCCCGTCGGATCTATTTCCATTATTATGGTATAGTGAGTCAATCTTAGAAGATAGACATAGGAAGGCTTTCCTCGATAAATGGTCAATTCAATAAAAAAGAATTTTTCTAGCGCGTTCAAACAAACAAACAAACAAACAAACTCTTCAGCTTTATATATTAGTATAGATTAGTAAGTATATAGATATAGAATAGGTTTTATTGCTGAATAGCTGAGGCAACTTTATAATATTAGTAAAAACAAATTATAGGTACTTTGTGTTGTAACTTTATTATTAACTTGTTGGAAGACACATTATATACATTTGATAACACCATATTTTCTAGTTTTAAAATTAATTTTATAAACACTATTATACAGTATAAGACAATTTATCGTATATATCAAAAAAGTGGTATATAATGTTTGTATGTCTGAAATGCGATGATATCTCAGTGTCATAGGATATATTTTCAAAATTCTTAACTACGGCGGGTGATTATGCAATAAAAGTGTAAAAATATCGCCGATAGAACACTCGTTTTTGGTAATTTGATATAAGAGTAATTTAAATGTGGTGCGGTGCGGGGCGAGGTGGGGCGGGGCGGGACGCGGGGAGGGTCGGCCGGAGGGAACATTGACAGATGCGAAATCCCTAGCGATTTGGGCAGATCACCCGATACGCAGAGGCGATAGTTTTTAATAATTTATTTATTATTTAAAAAGTTTATACAATCATTGGTTAGTAATAATTGTAGTGTTCCATCCCAACTGATGCGAATCTATGGATGTAGAAGATGTAGATAATTGTGGTTCTTCTTGTTCTGTAATTTTTGATTATTATTTTTAATGTAAAGAAATTTCGATACTGCTAAATATTAGAGACACCAACTACCATTATAGACCGTTATAAATTAAAAAAAAACAATGAACACATTTAAGTGTTTACTTATTATGTTGTTATATGTTTTAAGATCTTCACTTCGCTTGGAGATCTTTTCATGTAAATATTTTTTTTTCGTATTTGTCAATATCTCTGAAAATATTCACTACCCTGTGCTCTCAGGAGTGTGTCTCTGAGGAGTCCCGTAGCTTCCTATAGGGCAGGCCTAACGAAGGGTCGGGACATTTTATGGTCAATTTGGAGCAGCTTACACTGTAATGACACTTTTATGAACGTAACTGTGTCTAAGTGGAAATACACCCTTATTTTATTTCGTTCAAATTACAAGTTGTATTGTTGCCGTTTTTTGCTTTATTAGACCCGTAAATATAATAAACTTAAAATTTCTAGAATGATCTGATCAATCAAGAAGTGATTATAATGAAAATATACGTAATATTCGTTTCCTTAATACAAGTTTAACTCAACTATATCTTTAAACAACTAAGGCGTCAGTGTTATAAATCAGCTATGTTACTATGTGCCATAGATTTGAAAATAAGTTTCCATGCGGAAAAACCGACAAGAAATTCTGTTAGTTAATCTTTTAAAATAAAAATACCAACCTAGATTACTAGAATTTACTTTATATATTTACTAAGTGAATTCTTAGAACCGTCGTTATTTCAAAACATAATTTTCTCGAAAAAGCATTTAATACTTAACCATTCTTAACTATAAACGAGTAATCGGAGCGCGAGCAGCTGGTCGGGGTCGAATGCGCCCCGACGCATGAGGTCAAACACGCCCCCCGCACGTATGGGGCCCTTTCAACCCCCAGTGGGGTTTAAAAGAAACTCTGTTTGTGAATTTAAGAGCACTCTTTGGAAGACAATATCCTCCGCATTTTATGAGGCTAATGCAATGTGTGCGATCTAAGACGATATGTTTGAAATTTCCAGAATGTTCGATTTTAGCTGGGAATACAATATTAAGTGCAATTGTTCTAACTACGTATCTACAACTGTAGCATACATTTTTGTAGCCCATATATCTTTTGTTTTACGACGTTTATTAATGTGACATAAAGGCATGAATTTTGAATGTTATCTCAAAAAAGTGACCCCTTAAAGACTTATGATAATAACAATACCGCTCAGTCTTAGTGCTGGCATAAATATTAATAAAAAACAAAGGAGTCACCAGTAAGGACGTTAATGATGAGATAAGTTAAATTGGCAGATAAATACGAGACAAATTGCCGGAGTGGTGTTATCGCGCTGAACCCGCGACCCGCGACGAGCGGTGCCGACATTGACATGTGTTTACAACTCATCTGTCACAATTGAATTATGACAGTTTAAGTTTTTCTAGAAAATATTCATGTGGCTAAATCTCTTTGCCAATAATAACATAGACAAAAATTAATTAGTAATAGTTAAAACTACTGGACCGTAATTAAGATTGTAAATTAAGGTTTATTTTTAAATGTTACGATAAGATATAAATAATTTGTTAAAATTAGTTCAATAGTTCAGTCGCTACAGCTATAGCTTTGGTTACTTTTGATAAGAAATTGTATTCACAAAAATGTTTCTTTACATAGCAAAGCTACCTAAAGCAATTTAATGAACATTTATCTCTAAAAAGATTATGATAAAATATTGTGAAACACCCTTTTATAATGCGGTTCTTTCTTTGCATTGCATTTCAAATTCTCATTTATACGGATTTATAGTAAACTTTAAGCGAGCGTTAATAAAT
>JADANM010006787.1:428144-448304 GCA_026213755.1 Eurema hecabe | reverse complement strand
CGGAAGAAGATATCGATGATGAATCCAAAGTTGCACAATTCTGAGATATCAAAGCGGTTGGGTTTGGAGTGGAAGAGTTTGGACGAGGCTGAGAAGCGCCCGTACATAGACGAGGCGAAGAGACTGAGGTTGAAGCACATGCATGATTACCCGGACTACAAGTACCGTCCGAGACGGAAGAACAGGCTGGAGACGTCGTACGTGTCCACGGTGTACCGAGACACGTTCATGGAGATGGAGCCGCGATCAGAACCGTACCAGATGCCGATCAGTTACTCAGATCCTCAATATATGTACAATAACATGATTTATACTCCCATAAGCCAACCTTCGTTCGTGCCAGTGAGGAAGGAAGATATTCCGTTAGATATTCGTCCCCTGCCTTCGATAGAAAGCATAGCTCCGCGACCTTTCGTGATGAACCAGCAGATGATGGTGAAGGCGTATCCCAATCTGCACTACGTGGGTGACGATGTGGCCAGAATATCCTACTATCCGTTTAGTGTTCAGTAGATTTAGTGTATTTTAGTGCATGTGTCAATTTAGTGGACTATTTAGTGCATATATAAGTTATGTGTAGAATTAAAGTTTATAGAAGTTTTTAAATGTTTTATTGATTACAGAAAACTGCAACTATACGTATCAATTTATATGTTTTTGACAAATTTAATTAATGGAAACAAAAATTACAAAACCCTTGTGAGATTGAGTAAATAAAAACAGTCCAAGAATATACCTAGTTAAAAGGCGGCTATATCCACTATATGTGATCTCTCAAACGCCATCTATGGTCACACAATAGGTAGGTAACCTATTATACTAATATAAAAAAAAAACTTTTATGCAATACGTAAAAACGTCAAATTACCATAGGCAGTTCAACGATCCATCCCGCGAAAAACATTGTATTGATAACAAGAAAAATGGTTACTTCCGTAGCGAGAGAAAACATGGTGTCATTTCCCAGATGATGGTAATGTTGGATGACGCGCAGATTGTAGACAGACGGACAGATTGACAGATCTAATTGATTGAATACTTACATTGGGGCGTGGGCGCCGAGATTGTTCGCGAAAGGAGGGCTTTAGGGCTGTTATGAACGTGTTCGTTTGGGAAATTAGGAATGCACCATAAATTAATTTATTTATTTCAATATATAATTAACACGGTTATTCACCAGTTACGCTAATTATAGACATTACATTCATACATCTCTCTCGATAAAATCATTATTGAAGCATTACTTTGTTTTTGTGTTTTAATAACTTCAATTCTTCTTCCATTTTTACAATAATAATGAATAGAACGATTGTTTTTTTAATGCGTTGTCAGATTTTAAATGATTGCAAAAGGGAAGGATTTCTAACGTAAGGGAATAAATGATCATCCGGTGGTGGGACCGTCATCATCTAAACGTCCTTAACGCAAGTGTCAATGCCATTATTTGACGTCAGTTTTTTTTAGGTGGATGGTACCTAGATGCTACGCGTCATTTATGTTTATCGCTGGACGAGAATTGCTGCGTACGTTAGAATCGCGCTCGCAATTGACGTATTGGTGCGAGAAAGACAACACTATGGGGAACCAATCAACACTCGCGCACCCGACGCTCACGCGCCCCGCGCGCCGCGCTGTCCCCTCGATACCTTATTTTTGACTTCTGCGCAGGTTTCGTTCAGCGCTAAAGATTCGGGACACATACTATACCTAGACCAGTTGAATTAACATATCTTAAGCTTTTTAAACACATAATATATTCTGTAAGTACAGGCGCACTATAAGGTTTTATTAAGTAATTATGTTTAAATTTTCAACCAATTTAATTGCTCTATTATTATCTGGAAGGTTCGCAATAATTAAAGAAACCTCATCGAGTTCTTGTTAACCATTAACCATTTATTGCCAGTAAACCCTTCAGTGTTTGAAGCTTTTGTCGCGGGTTAAATTACAAAATTGGATCGCAATCAAAATAAATAATATGTTTATAATTGGAAATTGTATAACGATTCGCTCATTTGTTCATTTGTTTTTGTTTAGATTTTGATTTAATTAAGTTTAGAAAATAGTATGAAATCATAAACCAAACCTATTTAAGAGATTTTGTGTAAATAACAATAAATATTCGAACCTACATCATGGCAAATGCTTTTTAATATACCTATGTATGTACATGAAGATTGTAAGTTTCCATTTAAAATTACCCAATTATTATGTAATTTCTCAAGCTTTAAGGTAGTGTTACTCCTTGCTATGTTAATCAATATCATTCCAGTAGTTTAGATCTGAAAGCGTAAAAATATAAATGAGAATTAGTAACCCCTTATCTACACGATTTGACTTATCACAATTTAAAGGCTGTAGCTACATAGCATTTAATAAGCGTTTTTCAATTACAGAGGATAGTGCGACATTTCTATCAATGTCAAATGAAAGAAAAACATTTGTTATTTTTCTGGCACTGCACATGTAATTGCACGTATCGAGCGAAAGCCTTATTTAGTACTTTTGAGAGTTCTCGATATATGAATGAAGAAATATGTAAAAATATTGAATGATAAGCATTATTCCGCACAATGCGAAATAATGCTATAATAGAAAAACTAGGAGTATGTCTTGTCTGTAAACCAAAGCTTGATACAACACACGTCACAACGCGACGACAACGCTAGCTTATTTCGTTATCACTCAGAGTTAAACAAAGCGAAAATGTCGCATGCCATCTCGTACTCTACGCTTAAAGGAATACAGACCATAATCCCATCACACTTATATCAAATGCTTACCATTGTTTAAAGCTTAGTTACTCTTGTTTACTGAAAAGACTCAAGCTCACAAATGTGTGAGCAATTTTGAGTTTTATCATAACGAAATAGAGTCTATTCTTCATTGTATTTCGAAGATACGTAAGGTACGATGTATGCGTTAGGAAGTGTGCTCAAATTTTGATACCTTGCGGTTAGTGCAGGCGATTTTGTGCTTTATTTTGTAAGGGTTAAATGTCATGGTGGCGGTACAGTTGTGTAGGTGGCAGGCCGTCAAGCGTCTTCCATATAGAATGAATGATGGATAAATCGCGCGCGATTCAGTACGGAACGTTTTCAGAGTTTGAAAAATGAATTCGATTGTCGTTTTTACGCGGCAAAGGGTGGAAATAAAAACGTAAGCAAATGTACGTGATTTTCGTTTATTAACATGGCATTTTTATACATTCGCATTATCATACTTTTGAATAGAAATTGTTATTATACAGATAGAATTGAACAAACTATAACAATGATCAAAAGTTGATACATAACCTAAAAAATCAAAATATTTGTTTTAAACGAAGCACTTGTATATTTAAACAATTTTAAAAATATTTATGTACTTAATACCTTTATTATATTTAAGTAGAATTTTAAATAGATTGAAAGCTAGAGATACAAATTTATAAATCACAATTTTAGTTAATAAAGAAAAATCTGTATATAAATTTGTACCCTACTCTTTTCTAAGGCACCGAACGTGTTGCCAGTGCCACCCAAAATTAAATTCGTAAATTTATCAAAATAATAAGTAGGTAGGTAATAATTTCATAAAGCCATAAAAATAGTAAAGTACTCGCACATTCGTAAAGTTAACCAATATCAGTTAATTCTAACTAAAAGGTCATATTCGTCACGGTTAATAAGACTTTTACAATAAAATAAATCAAGAATCGGAATTATGATAGAATTCTATTAAGAAATTAACATAACGCCTATAAAAGGGACGATTTATCCCGGACAATGGTCTAATGTGGAATAAACTTGTATGGCGAATAACCCCTAATAATGCCAAATGGATTATACAAAAGACATGTCAACGTGTAGTCTAAGAGCTGGCAATCTTATAAGTATGATTTATTTTACAAATAACGTAATTTTAGTTATTTATTTGCACATATAACAACTCATATTTCGTTAATATTCATTAACTTACAAAAAATATTATGTATAATCAAATTAAACCAACCATTATCCGCAGGTATTGCCTCGGATAATCAGATGCCTGGATAGACTCCATTTCCGACATTTATTTTAAATTTTGTTGTTTCCAGTAACATAAATAAATGATTTGTGAAAATATCAACTCTTTGGATATCATGGTTCATGACACATCCTTTATACTATACCTACTTATTATATATACTACACGTACTTCCTCTTACTTTAAAACAATCTTATCTAAAACATACACACCTAGTCTAAGAGTCTGCAATTTATAAAAAGCTCGTAGTACGCGTTTTGTTGTAACAAGCTCCTAGGCTAAGCGTCTGCAATTTTTCACAAAGCTCATAGACTACGCATTTCTCTTAAACTAGCTCCTAGACTATACGGAAACGAATTAGCGCCACTATCCCGGGAAATGGCGCAGAACGGCCGGGCCAAGGGGCAGGGGACAAGTGTGTGTTGACAGAAACTTTACGCGCTGTTGATTTGCGATTTATTATTTGTGACTCATTTAATATTGGGTAAACATTCTAAGAGTAAAGTAAGTAAATCGAAGCATTAGAAAAGAATATTACTTATTATAGTCATCCTACTAATATAAAAGAGAAAGCTTGTAAGGATGTTTGTTGCTCGTTCAAGCAAATACTAGTGAAAAGATTTAGTTAAAGTTTAGAATGACGGTAGATTAAACCCTGAATAAAAATAATATAGTGAAAAGCCGCGGGGTAAGGTTAGTATAATATAAAGCCCAAGCAATATATTTGAGAACTAACCTTCACTTTCGAATAATAAATATATATGGATAGATACATAAAATATCATTTTCACAAAAAAACATCTTATTAAAATTTAAAAATTTTCTGAATTTACATCGCAGCCTTTATAGTAATACATAAATTATAATTTATAAAACATCTACTATACTCATTTGAAAAAGAATTTTAAGTTTGATTCAAAGGTTAAAATTTTTTTTTAAAACGGAACGGTTTCAATGCTTTCCGCCATTTTACCGTTCGCACTTCAGTCTTCACATTCTGAACGCATCGTCAACAGTAATAATATACAATACAGACTGTACTTGTATTTATTCTATAGTCTGTGGTCTGTATAATCTGTTCCTGTAAATGTCAAATGTGAATGTGTTTCATTTTACGGACGAAACGTGAATAGAAAATGCGGATAAAAAATTTAAAACGTTTTTAAATTGAATACATTTTGCTTTTTTCTGAATAATTGGGATACCTTTTTATACTTTTTAAAATATTTAATATAAATTTGAAATACTACACAAAATATTAAAATGATTCATTATCATGAAAATGCTACTAAAATTAATAAATGACGCACATCTTAATATAGAAGACAAAGTCATTTTTCTTAACAATATAAAAAGGAAATTATTCCGCATAATAATGGACAGGGGAAGGCATTAGAAGCAGGAAATGGTATGTGGCTTTGTGGCGGGAAAAATGGCGTATGTCATAACATCCTTTATGACCGCTACAGGCCCGCCCGGACATAGAGTGAGGACTTTGTAGAGAGTGCATTGTGGATGTGGAATGTAGACCGTGGATTGTATTTAGACTCTAGAGTTGACAAAATTTAGGAGCAAGAATAAATTTGGTAAAATAGTCTTTAAAATTAGTCTTTAAACGTATGCCTGGACATTAAGAAATATATATCTAGAATATATAGAATAAAGACAGTATAAGGTATTAGTTGTAACTGAACTCACAATAAATCCTTATTATATAGACACATTAGTTGTTTATAAATGTCAGAGCAATTATAAGAAAGAAGCATTTTATTTTTATAACATTTATTTTATATACTTCTTAGTACATAATAATAATATATTTAATTTAATTGCCTTATAAATGGTACATTCTACTTTAACGTTGTGACACATGTGTAATCTATTTAATAATCTTTGTCAGATCCGCCCTTCGCGAGACAAATCATAGCTGGTCATTTGTCAAAAAACCTGCATCCGTTACTGAACACGGCTTAGCCGTTTTGCCACATTCTTTGTTTAGCCGCAACCCTTGTTGCGTTGACGTAGGAGCTATAATACAACAAAATGGCGGCAGAAATATTTTTGTGAAAGATAATGGATGAAAAGCTTTTTAAGTTTCCCGCTAAAATATGTATTCGGGCGCGGTTGTCATTTTGTTTGTAAAGCGGTATCATGGTAATGTAAATTAATATATTTCTCTTTTGTTATGTTTAAAAAAATAATAGGGTTATTTACAATTGCGATATTTAATAAATTAAAAAAGTACATTAAGAAATCCTAGGAAACCAAGACTTTATGAAATAAAAATTAAGAAATAAAGAGGTGCAATTAAAAAACTTTTCTTTTAAAATAAGGTTTGTTATCCAATATCTGGCTGGAACGACAGATTTTAAGAAAAAGAAATGGGAGCGATTATTTTAAAAAAAGAACATTGTGATTGAAAATAAATTGCAAATGTGAATAATACATGTTCAATTAAAATATTTTTTTAAAAGTAAATATTTCAAATAATCTCATTCAATTAATTAGTGCAATAATTGATAAAGGGTATTTTAAGATATTAGATAATATAATAGGGTTTAAAGTTTCATCAATTTTTGACAATACGTATACAGGTGAGATTGCTCGGACATTAAGGTAAGGCGTACCTATATAATAATACAAAAAAAATTTAAATTAAACATTCTATCTAATATTATAAAAAGTAAAGTTTGTGTGTTTATTAAATTGTAAGGGGTAATCTCGGGATCTACTGAACCGTTTTTAAAAATTCTTTCACTATTAGAAAGCCATATTATTGCTGAGTGTCATAAGCTATATAAAAGTCGAAAGATCAAAAAGGATTATTGACATTTTGTTTAACGAAGTGGGCACGGGTCAGCTAGTTATGTTATAAGTGTTATCTTTACATAATATGATTTGTTTAAGTAAGGTCTCTTTAATAAAGTTTTCCTCAAATTTATAATACTTAGGTACCTCCGTACGTTTTATATATCAATTAGGTATTAGGTGGTACCTATCCATACTATATAAACTATATTTTACTATATAATATTATAAATGCGAAAGTAACTCTGTCTGTCAGTCTGTCTTACCGTCACCCTAAAACTACTGAACCGATCAGAACGAAATTTGGTACACTGTACACAGATGGTCTAGAGCCTGAGAAAGAACAGAGGCTACTTTTTAACTGGAAAAAATATGAAAGTCCACGCGGACGGAGTCTAGCAGAATAGGAAAGTCGAGCCGTTTGAAATAGCCTTAACAGTTAAAACTAGTTTGATCCAGCGAATATGTTCATGTAAAATAGCATTAATATCGAAAACAGATACCGGTCCGTCCGTCCGTACGAAGTTCATATCTCATCCGTGTCGATTTTGACGTGACATCCTGTTTCGTGAAAACACATGAAACGTATGACGATGTTCTGTCAATAAGTGTAGGTACCATTAAGTTATTAACAAATGTTGTATAAACGTTTTGGTTATTAAGAAAATAATATTGATTAAATTATTTATTAATTACTAGCTGCCCGCGACTTCGTCCGCGTGGACTTTCATATAGAGTTTACCACCCCTTCCCCCTTTAACCCTTTTAAAAAGTAACCAGACAGACAGACAGACAGAGTTACAATCGCATTTATAATATTAGAATGGATGCAAAGGTAAAAAATTAATTCGTAGTAAATACCTCATTTAGTAAAAATGCTTTAACTATAGATTTACAACAAATGTAAGTACAAAATGACTTTTATTTCTTCTTTACAAGCAGGAGAAGTTCGTAAAATAGGTGTATACCTAAAAACAAATGTATATTTGTAGGGTATCTGGATGCGCGTTATATGAAGGTAGATCATACTTGTGAATCTTCCGTCATTTGTAGTGTGGCAGTTGGTTGTCGGCCATTAAAGCGATACGAGAAATCTGCGTGTTTCTTTGTAATCCTTAGTCAATACATAACATTTGTTACACCAGAAAATGCTATGACATATCTAATGAGAAAGATGTTTACTAGACGACGATTTTCTACGAATAAGGTAATACACATAACTTCAATATAAACGAAATATTTTTTGTCATTTTTATTATAATAAAAACATAGGTACCTATATTATTATTCAACATATTTATGAGTTATCACGGTTAAATAGAAAAATGTTGTTTTTAAAAAATTTGAATTCCCTTTAAAATATTATTTAAAATACAAATTACGCCATTGTTATCCTTCTATTGGTCGTTCTATTCTATTCTATTCTTGGTGAAATGGCAGTGCTGTGTTGCCACAATTTTGCCAATGTCTTGTTGTGGGAGGGTAAAAAGCTTCTATTTAACTATTCTACAGCCCTTTCCTAAAAAAAACACAACCAATAAATACCATTACCAGTTAGTAATGATGGCTAAATTAATTGTCTATTGGTCGTTCTAATTTACTGTCACATTGGCATGGCTTGGTATAATGACACGACACTACCGCCTAAAAATAAAAAAAAATCTATTTGGCTATAAAAGCCAATATTAGAAGGAAACCAAATATGGAATAGTATCCCCCATCTTTATTAAGTTTTTGATTTTTTTTTCTTAACTTAAAAGACTAAAAAGGTATACCGTATTTGCTCACTTTTCTCAAATAGGTACATTTTTTTACTAAAAACCTATGTTACAAGTTATATTAACTTCAGGTGAAAATCGCGTATGATTTGACTTAAACTTGACTGGTCAGCGAAAGGGGAATTATTTCGCTTAATTGAATGTTTATGAAGTGCGAGTGTGTCGCACCGTGGGAGCCGGCGCCGGGGGCTCACGCTAGCTTGTAGGGTTCACACACGTTTAGTGTTTGTTCTTAAAAGACAATTAATATTTTTTACTTTCAAAAGATCTAAAACCGTATACATCGTTGAAATTTAAAATTGATCATCAGATATTAAGTTAATTTAAGAAATAATGTAATTTATCATAAATTAATCAAAAACTACTGGACCGATCAGTATGAAATTAAGAATAAGTTCAGATATAAAAGTTACCTAGTTCATTCTGATGGGTCAACTATGTTAATTTTTATTTCCAACATTTATTTATTAATGGGGGCTAAGCCGCTGCAGCTGTTTGAAGCTAGAAAGCTAGAAAAACGACGGAAACACCTAAATACCTTCTTAATAAACTTGTATATTATATTGACTTATAAATACATTGACTTATACCTACTACAAAATTTTATATTAAGGTAACAAATAGTGAAAGTTTAAGGTACCAGTATACGCACCCCACGGCTCCCCCCCGAGTCAGACCCAAAACATCTCCCCATGAGAAACCGCGTCCACTCCACGTCGAGATGTAATCGCCACTTTTTGTTCTCTCCATATAAATTTCATTCCCCATTGTTTCTGCACAATTCCATCTGAAGCACCTTCGAGTGTTACCGATAGGACACTTGAATTCGTAATGAAAACCAATTATTACTACTATACTTACTGACTTTACAAATCACGTGAGAGAAATATTATTCTTAACTTCAAGAGCTTTTGTAAGGATGCAGAATATATTATAAAGAAATTTATATTTGTATGCGTAAATTGAGTCAAAGGAAATCGTTAATGAAATAACTGAAATATGTTATTATAAGCTGTGTTTATTTGTTTGAGTTTAAAACTTGTAGCGGTTTTGCGTGGTCAAAGAACTTAATACGGTAAATATTTCTGATTCTAATCATCGTTTTTACGTTTTAGAATTGTCCAATACAGTAACTTCATATAAAAATGCACCTCTACTATGATGCTTTGCTTTGAGTGGTGGAAACTCTGATGGAAGAGATATTCCGAGCCGAGGGATTTTAAGGATCGCCTTAATAGGTAAGTTAGTACTTGGATATTTATATTTAACATAGATAATAAAAACACAGCATTATTGATAACGTACTTTATGCTCTCTAAACTTCTTCACTGGAAAGAATAATTTTACATGTGTGCAATTTTTCAAAGCTGATTTTTAATAAGATAAAGCAACAGACTTATCGACAGGCTATTAGCCCAGTCATATTAGGGCTTTCACCTCGGAATGAAAGATAATAAGCTGCAAATTGGTATGAACCTTTGTTTTGTCATTGTTTGGGCATTGTTTAATAATTATAATTTCCAAGTAAATAATTGACTTTATAACGTACTGATAACCATAACCCACGCTTGACCTTGCATCAGGCCGTATATGACTGTACGATGTGCACTCTTCGCGCTCTACCTTCAAAACGGTTGGTCGTATGAAAAAAAAGTTTAAACAAAAGTTGTTGGGAATTTATAGCCTACAACTTTTATAATAAATGCAAATCTCATTTAACCGACAGGAAGCCAGATATTCGCGAAAAACCGATTTTTGTGACCTTTGACCTAGAATATCTTGAGACGCGGACACGATAACGATTGTGACTTTTGAGACAACATTTAGAATGACAAAACAAAGGTTCATACCAATTTGCAGCTTATTATCTTTCATTCCGAGGTTGACCCCTTTTTTACCTAATATGACTGGGCTATATGTTATTTTAACATTAATCTAGTTGAACCACTGTACTTTAGCTCCCAACGTTTCGATATCTAGAAGTTATGTACGTCTCGAACAACGATAATCGTGATGAACTCTTCCCAATAGTAATCATAGCTAACGGTTATAAACAATTGACGCGTGACAAACGTAAAATCAGTATAGCATAAAATATCTAAGATAAATGTCACAGGCAATACCGCCCGCGCCGGCCGACCGTGTCGCGGTCGGGCCCAGCGCCCGTGAATTTAGCCTTGTTACTTGTTCACCATACTCGCTGACACGACCGTAGTCCTTCACGATATCTAAAATTGAATGTTGGACGAATATATTTTGGGCTAGTGCAATATGTAATGCCTTTTTGGTTAGAGACGCTTTTGTATGTAGAGTGGTGTAGGACACTATTTTATACACGAATAACATAAATATAGAATTAGAATAATATTTCATTAAAAGGCACCCTTATATATTATTTCGAATATCCTTTAGAAACTAAATGTAGATTTATTGTACAAGTAAGTATAGTCAACTACAAAGTCATTGTAGAACTAACTCCAAAAATGTAGTGATATAGTTAACAATAGGGTACTTATATTTATAATCTAGTTAGGGATCACTTGTGACATCTTTCCAAGATTTTGTCACCATAATAATTGTATATTATCATCTTAATCCTCGTAAACTTTTGGCAAAGAAAGTAAAGTTTATTTATTATAAAAATAGGGTATAATGTATGAAGAATATTACTAATAAAATCATTATTTTGTCCTATTTTCACAACACAAATTAAATAATCACCTTAATGACAAGATGATCAGTAATATACTTTTTAAATTCGATTTTATAGGAACATACACAATCTCAAATAGCATATATTGTTTACAATATGATTATAAATAAACATGATTTAACCTGACGATAACATAATAAGTACATACGTTTTCGACCCTCAATACAATAAAAGCCAGAATTCAAAGTAAGTACTTGAAACAAATTCGCTTATCAGATCTTTATATTTCGTCAATGCTATCAGATGTTACTAAGTGTTTTTAGTTACTACAAAGGTTTGGAAACAAACGGTACTAGAGACCCTTGTAGCGAGAGAACCGGAATAAACGAGTAATTGATATTTATTATTACCTACATAATACATATATAATTTTATAAAAAGTGTGGTGACCGCTAGTCTTGAATTTTATATCTACATATAAAGTTTTATGCTGAATTTTTGAAATTGTTTAATATAGGTAGGTACACATATCTTTTGGTGGGCGATCCATCCCTTGTTTAATATTGTATAATATTATAACAGCCTTATTTGACGCTTTTACGCTATAAATAGACTACTTAGTAAGATTTAGATATATGTTAAAAAATAATAACAAAATCAGGACTAATTATTTTCCCTATTTAAAAGCTAGGCATTTGCTACCATATTTCTATGAAACTCTGCTCACAAACTAACAATACCTATGTTTCATGCTAACGTTGAATTTTCCATTGTCACATTCCACCTTCGCGAAGTTGCTATTTCTTGCAGGAAAACGAGAAACTAACTCACAATACCAGCTCATTACAACTTATAAAAACTTGATTATAAACTTCGGGGGAACTTACGATTTTTGCTTCCAAAGTTTCTAATTAACTCTTTAACACAATGTACACACACGGGGGGTGGTAAGATTTGTTACTCTTATATTCCATTGCATTTAAAATTCGACTTTGAAGCTAGGTGGGTACAATTCTAATTTGTATAGCAAGCTTATTTGGTATTAAAGCCTTACCAAATCTAGATACGTTCAATTTTGAACTTTAGCTTTAAGCGTTAGAGTTGACATTTCTTTGACAGGGTAGTATTATAGGGTTGTCACAAACAAGTTCATTATGCACTTAGACAATTAATGTACGCCTGCGGCCAGTTCAGTCATTGTCAGCCCTGAGCCCTTCCGTTTCGCGCCTGGCTTGTCCTTACCCGATTATGCTCATTAGACACCAAGATTCTCTATTTTAAGTTTATTATAGTTGGCGATACATTTCAGCCTTTTGAATTTGTCTCATTAATGTTATTTTTAATGAAATATCTTCATTTCAATGGGAAAATGTTGTTTATATTTGGGTTAAGCACGCGTGTCTCGGTAATGTTATATTTTATTTTAAAAGAATGTAGTTTCTCTGTTTAGCTTGTCTATTTTTCATTCGGAAAACAGTCTTGTATTATGTACCAAAACTCAAAAGTTTTGACTTTTTATAAATAATTGAGTGTATGTATAGGTATGTGTCCGCATTGCAATCCAGCCCTGGGTGAAGCTAATTGGTCCGGTATTTCTCTTTTTCAGGAGAGGACCAAAGAGCAGCATGCGGTGGGGGCGACGCGGGCAGGTGGCACAATGCATGAGGTGTAATCACCTTCGAAGTGGGTCAGGAGGTACAGCAAGTCTGGAGTATCAACCTGAATGGAGAAGGAACCACTCGGCCGGTCCTTATGTCGTAGCGCTGAGCGATGGACCCCGATGTTAAACCGACTTTAAAAAAAGTATGTGTCCGCATCGATTGTTATCTTTATTTCTTAATTGTTCTTACCTTCCTACTTTGTGGTGGCGATAAGGATCGTATATGTATCATTAGTAGGTATTGTAATTTCAGAAAATTGTAAAAAACACAGTCAATTACATACCTTCCTATGTTTTTTTTTATCTATATATATAAAAGAAAGTCGTGCTAGTTACACCATTTATAACTCGATAACGGCTCAACTGATTTGGCATTTGAAAATTGGTGGGGATGTAGTTTAGAACCAGGCGAAGGACATAGGATACTTTTTATCCAGTTTCTAGGGGAATAATTTTTTTATCAAAGTAAACGCGGACGGAGTCGCGGGCAATAGCTAGTAGTCTATAAATCCAATACTTTTAATACATTTTCAAATGAGTCGTCATATTCACATGGCCACGATACCAACATGTAATTAGGACGTGTGAAAACAGCCAATTTGAGTGAGCACAAATTGATTTGCCACAATGCCATGCTACGTGGGTGTGTCTGCAATATCGCTCTATGCCCGTACAATAGCTCGCTACACTGTTTTTAGGATCCTAGTTAGACTATTGAGTTGTCGGAAACAGTTAATGGTAAGGAAACAATATGTTGTGGACTAATTGTGGTTGATATTTATGGTGGTTAAAAATAATTTGATGATTTGAAATTGTCGTAAAAGGCACAAAGTTTCAGCTTAAAAATACATTCCGTACAGTGTACGTAAAATATGTATGTATCATATTATTTTTATTTATTGACATAAATTTTTATAATGTATAATTGAAATAATGCAATTTAATATTAAATAATAATGTTTTATCTAATTATGATTGTGTGGAGCTTGTTGCTTACCATTGTATTGGTTGTTTTCGCAATAAATGATATTATTATTATTATTATTATATTAATAATACTATAAACTTAGTTTTGAAGATCTTAGCATCCAAATAGACATCGGATGGCAAATTGCTTAATACTAATAAAGGACAGGTTTTTTTGAAGTGCACACACGATGTTGTATAAAGAACAGTTTCTTATATAATAATATACAAGCCTACCTACAATATTTTATGTATCTAACTTATATATAATTTCAATATGTACCTACAGTGCAATATTTTTATTACAACTAATATTCTCAAACAATACAATATTATTAACGAAAAAAGGCGGCACTTGCAAGATGACAGATGCATTATCGACACAGATTCAAAGAAACAATAAGTACACAGATAAACAATGGTTACAACAATTGCCATAATCTAAATTCAAAACTGTCAATAACTTTAACCGTTATTTTGGCGCGCATTTATTGCGGTTCTAAACGGCCATTGTTTTTTAAATTAGAACTTTTGTTTAAATTTCGAACAATATGTACGTTGAATATTAGCCGACTAGTTGTTTTGTTCATAATTATTTTATTGTTTTGAGAATTATAAATATTACCTAAATGGATGTCTTTGGACATCCATTTAGGTAATATTTATAATTATCAATATCCAAAGATAACCTTTGGGTTATCTTTGGATATTGATAATTTTTAGGTACTTTAAAAAATCATTATATGTATTTGTTGAATTTGTTAAGAAACCTTAAATACTTATAAGACATAGCGACACAAACGATTTGATATTAATTTTATAACAAAACTCCAAATCCATTGTCTTTGTTAAACTTATGTCCGTATTTTTAAAACTATTTAAATAAATTCCAAAACTTAACTTAATTAGGGGTACATACTATCATTAGATTTAGAGAGGTCTATAGTCTTGTATATAACTCAGTTAAAAACGTAGATAAAAAACCAGTACCTCAGCCTTAAGAAAACTTAAAAAAAATAATATTTAATTAAAAGCCAATATAACAAAAACAACATTGTCCCCTAAGTAATATAGTAAAAGCATTACGAACAAAATAACATTATATTCCATATAAATGAGCACCGCACCTAATTACTTACCACCACGACAATGCGAGCTCGCGTCTATGAGCCACAATTATGTATATCTATCCCTCTGCAACCCCGTACACAAGAGGGGGATGAAAGCTAGTTAGTTTTTCGCTCAGTTCGCGTCGGAACAATGCAGCCAGCCTTATTCGCTCTATCTTCCTATTTTAATTTACTCAAATTTCCCTTGACACCTCACTCGACATATCATTAAAGTATTTTTAGCTCCAGGCTTCGGGGCTGACTCACTGGAGCTTGACTGGTG
Organism: Eurema hecabe; assembly: GCA_026213755.1. Classification (NCBI taxonomy): domain Eukaryota; kingdom Metazoa; phylum Arthropoda; class Insecta; order Lepidoptera; family Pieridae; genus Terias; species Terias hecabe. Next base: position 433,039 of record JADANM010006787.1, on the reverse strand, counting down.
GTTAACGGAGCTATGATCTGCGTAATAAACATGCTTGATTAGACTTTGAAAAGTATAATTTCACGTAGGTAATTTATTAACGTGTACTTTGCTTTGGTAAAGGTAGATTTTAAAAGATCAAAGTCAATACCCACATATAAAACTTACTATTTTCCATGTTACTCGAATTCAGAGGCAAGTCATAATGTATTGAATCAAATCTACGTTTAATTGAAACATGTTTCAATTAAGAATACTCATTCTACTTAGAGATTGTCCACCTTCACATACATAATTTTTAAAGCTAGGAAATTGATCACATGTTTCAAATAAGAATACCGATTCTACTTAGAGATTGTCCATCTTCACATGCATTAGGTACATAGCTTGATAGTTTTTGATCAACGCCCGGTTAAACTACGATCACCTCTTAATCCACCGTTATCCCGGTGCTCGCGAAGGCAAGCCAGTATTATTTTTCAGCAAGAATGAACCCAGTCAATGATACGTCTCGCGAAGGGTAATCTCAATAATGCGAGCTTTGTCTCCAGTCGCGTTTAATATTATCCAATTAAGGTAATGCTGTGGATAGCGGCTGGGCGGGCAAACATTTATTTTAAAAATATTTAAATATTTATAATTAATTATTTAAGTGACAGTTTACGTGGAGATGCTGCTTGCCTATTAAATAGTACCTACATGTCGTATGGACAAAATCAAATGTATATTTCAAATATTGTACGCCCAAAATAATTGAGGATAATCGACTAATTAAATTGATGTATGATTTTGCATTAATACGCAATTATAAAATGTATTTATTAAATAGTTACTAAAGACGCGTCTTAGTTAAAAAATAAATAAACAAGTCATGTTCTGTAGATGGCGCTAGTAAAGCATTATTGAATAGGTACTATTTTTAACACACTCATAGAAAATATCCTTACGAATAATACTTTTATAAACAGTTTTGGAACATTGAAAGCCATATTCCTTTTCCCTTGTTCGTTTATTCTCCTTTAATTATCCTTTTTGTTAATAATTATCCTGTTTTTAAACGTTTGTCTTTTTGTATAGAATGTGTAATAAAATTAATATTTTTATGATGTTTCCTTTCGCTAAAACTTAAAAGCGGCACACGACCAGGCAATTACGTGATTACTTTTTATTATACTTACCTATGAAAAAAGTTTTGAATGACTTAATGATTACGACAGTATTCAGGTAAAGATAGCTTCGCTGAGTCTATTTTTGCTTATTTGTAAGGCAAATAAAAAATAAAAATGGAATAAAATAAATGCCTACACCGGTAGGTACACAACATATCTATCTTAAACCTAACGTTTCAAGTGACGGGTAGGCAGTCTGTATTGTAACATCATGGTATAAAAACAAAACAACACTAGATCTACAACTTTAAAATAATTATTATTCTTATTATTTTAATTTCATCAGATCGTCAGAAATAAACTCACGATGAAGTAGGGAATTTTAGTCATTGTAATTTGTATGTTTTATATTACATAAACTTAATTTCTTGACGACATTTAAATTCGTATAAAATAGTTTTGGGTTTGCTCTCGCAGGTCTAAAAGATCAGGTATTGCTGTTATCGACAAGTTTTCATCCCCTAAGCTATTATAGGATCTATTATATAATACCTATAGGATCACTAGTTTAGACAAGAAGACAAATCAGGACGGAAGGTTATCTTCGCTTTTATATTTTAATTTTTAAATGTATCTATCGGTAAAAATTATATTACGTTATATCATTTATTTTATTTATTGTGAGTTTATGGTGAGGTTCAATGATATAAATCTTGTAAGTTATGGCAGGTGTCATAAGTAGACTAATATTTTTAAAATTTACATAGGTACCCAATACAATAAAGCGATTGTTTTCTCGTCCGTTCGCTAGATGGCGACACTGTTACTATCTACGTTCGTTATGGAGCCATAACATTTTAAAAATCTTAAATAAATCAATACTTTAAAAATAGAATTAGAAAATTAAATATCAGTTTAATGAATAGTTTATGATGTCTATAAAGCAACGTTGACATTTGACAGGGTGTTAGAGTAACATTACCATAAGGCGAGTCATGAGATAATTTGATTAAATTAATCAGCTGTTTTTAATCATAGATAAACGATTAAAGTAGCAACAATTATATGAACAAGTGTTATTGCGTAAGAACTGAACATAAAATACTTGCCATATAAATAATACCAGATGCAAAAATCTTTGAAACAGCGTCTAATAATTCAAAGAAAACGCTCGAACAGTACAAAGGTACCATAAAGTGGAAAGAGAAATATAACTTAGATTTATAATTATTTTATTGCACTATTAAAAGCACGCTTCGTGGAACGTTTAGTGCACAATAGCTCAGGTCTGGGATGCTGCTTGCTATTAAAAAGCTATTTAAAACCTTATTACATGTAGATAAAGTTCAATTCTCAAACAACAACGGTTCGTAGCTCATTTTCAAGACGTGGCGGTTACGGCCTTTCTACTCTACGTACTTACAGCATTATTGAAATATTTTTATGGTGGTCGATCCGTTATTGTTTTTACAAATAAACTGTTAGGATAAATTACGGGATTTGTCACTTTTCAAAATGGACTTTTGAGTTTCAAACTCGTGCCGATGAAATGATTTCCCTGTGATTGTTTCGAGCGTTGATCATAAAACTATTAAACTAAAATAATGGGGGCTTGTTTGTTCGTAGCTTTCGGGCCGTTAAAGCCGATTGATATTTTAATATAGTATATCTATAGGTAGGTACATGTACTTTCCTTTGATGTTTAACCAACTTGTCTTGCTAAATTTTTGTTAAATGCTGACGTGTATATAGCCGGGACAGTATGTTGGACTCATATGAACTAAAACCTATACGGTATTACAACATAATATGACCAGTGGTATGGGTAGTCTAAATGTTGTCTACCAATAGGGTTTTGTTAAAGAGTTCACGGAGGTACCTACCCGTGACTGCACCATCTCTTTTTCTTCACCTATAAACCAAGAGACATAATATTATGCCATGTTTTCTCATGTAATTGTTCAAGAAGGAAGTAAAAAATAAAATAACCTTTATTCTTCAATGTAGCGAATACTTTTGTCATGTCGCCTAGGTAATGTTTCGTATCGTATCGTATCTAGGTACGCGAGACAACTCATGATTGAATTATTTATATTGCAGTTTATTTGAGTAATAAATATGTTTATAGTAACTAGGTTGTTGAAGGTTTCGTTTTTATGAAGCCTTCCCGCTGTGGTAAGTCGCAACAGTGAAGTTCTAGTTGTAGGCCATATAAATAACCAATGCTGGCTTTTCACGGAAGACCTCAGTTGTCCTATAATTATGTATAGGTACCTACTCCTTACTTAAAAATATAAATCGTGTATGTTTATACTATACAATGAACATTGAAGGTATGCAATAAATCTCATAACATTAGGATATACCTAATTGTCTTTCTTGTCTATATACTTTCTTTATTTCCTCTAGTTTTTGGTTATATTTTTTTTTTAAATAAGTTATTGCAGATTCTCATTTGAAAATCTTATAAGAATATCTAACAAAAACACATTTATAATTACCTATTTACATTATACTTACTAGCCAAATAATGCTTAATTAGAATAGTACGGGTTTTATATAGCAAGTAAATATATAAGTAAATAGGGTATTATTGAATTCAAATGTTTTTTAAACTCAAATTTGAGGATTTAAGAGGCATTTTTAGGATTTGAACACTTTACAGAGAAAATCGAAGAAATAAGCTTTAATTACCGTGACAGTAGGTGTGTAGTAGGTATTCTATGTATCTGTAAAATACATCTTTATAAGTATAGGATTATGTAATTAGATAGGATTATATAGAGGACGCACGAGGAAATCTAAGCATATATTTTACACCTTATATTTAAAATATTGCTAACATTCCATTCTGATTATTATTACCAAAATAACAATTGTTTTCAATATAGGTACATACCTAACGATTAATAGATACATAATATTCCGTTAACACCACCCCTATCATAACAAAACATTACATTCAAATACAGAAACATAAATAGAAATTATTCAACAACATGTTCACTAAAAGGTAGAATTGATTGAAAGGCAACACAATTTCTACGAAAATAGAGTATTACTTTAAAAACATCCATTGCGTATTTCATAAACTCCAATAAGTAGCAATAAAGAGGTCTTTGATTGAAGCTCTAAAGAAACTTCGGAATAGAAGTGTGAAGTGATGCACACTTCTATTCCGAAGTTTCTTTAATGCATAAAGTCGTCGAGGCGATGTGCCGAAACAGCTGTACGCTATACGCTCGCACGGAGCGGGCGCACTGAGCGAGCGGGACGCACTGCGGCGCGCCCCCGCGAGCGACAGGGACGCGGCGCGCGCGAGTGGGGCAGGCCGCCGCCGGGCCCCATTGGCGGCGCCGCCCCGGGCCCGCCCCGCGGCGCGATACCCACGCGAGCGCCGCTCTCCATCGTCAGTCTATCGCCCGGCTTCGACGCGAAACAATCGCCTTCTCAGTGCCCATTCACCTTTGTGCCATACAGCTAATGCTACAGTGACTATGTCTACGCTCAGCCATCACCCGTACGCATTCTCCATGCACCCCGGCATGCTGCCGGAGTACCCGAGCGCTCCGCAGCCGCTGCCGGCCTCGTCGCCGCAATCCGAGGGACACATCAAGAGGCCGATGAACGCGTTCATGGTCTGGTCCAGACTACAGCGCCGACAGATCGCCAAGGATAATCCCAAGATGCACAACTCGGAGATTTCTAAACGACTCGGAGCCGAATGGAAGTTGTTGACGGAGATGCAGAAGAGACCGTTCATCGACGAGGCGAAGCGGCTGCGCGCCCTGCACATGAAGGAGCACC